>JARYGA010031534.1:0-30884 GCA_030545235.1 Helianthus tuberosus
AAGGGCACAAGATGTGAATCCAAGCCCTGCCAAGAAAGCAAGAACGAATGAATCCGCAAAGAAATCAGATGCTAAAGGTAGCACAACAGGTTGCAAAATTTGTGGGAAGAATCATAAGGGCGAATGTCGTTACAAGGATAAGCCTTGTCCCATATGCAAGAAAAAGGGACATATGGCTATGTCATGCCCGGAGAAAGTGACGGTTTGTTACAACTGTTATCGAACGGGTCACAAGAAGTCGGAATGCCCAGAACTGGTTGGAAAGAAGGATGGGCAAGAACCGAAAGGTGAAGCCCCGAAAGCAAAGGCAAGATCTTTCCAACTAACTGCTGCAGAAGCGAAAATGGAACCTGACGTGGTCTCAGGTATATTTGCTGTAAATTCAATTCCCGCACACGTGTTATTTGATACGGGTGCGAATAAATCTTTTGTTTCATATGGGTTTATTCGACATCCTTCATTTATTTTAACAAAATTACCTGTGCCTTTAGAAGTAGAGATAGGTAATAACAAAAGCTTTATTGTTTGTGATGTATGTGAAAATTGCAAACTGAGCATCGACGATGAAGAATATTTGATAAATTTAATCCCGATGTCGATGGGAGAATTCCAAGTAGTCGTGGGGATGGATTGGCTATCTCAATATCATGCAAAGGTCGTGTGCTTTCGCAAAGAGATAAAACTAACATCTCCGAGCGGAAAACACGTCACCATTTATGGCGAAAAATGAGGCAACCCCATAGTATGTTCGATGTTGAAAGCTCACAAGCTCATGAAGCGAGGATGCAAGGCATTCATAATTTATGCAAATGAGACCGAGAAGGAATCACGGAAGATTGGAGATGTACCGATAGTACGGGATTATGAAGATGTTTTTCCGGAAGATTTACCGGGGATACCGCCTGAACGGGAAGTAGAGTTCGGGATCGAATTGATTCCGGGCGCGAAACCTGTGGCAAAAGCCCCGTACCGACTTGCACCATCGGAATTACAAGAGCTGATGTCCCAAATTCAAGATTTGCTTGATAAAGGATTCATAAGGCCGAGTGTGTCTCCTTGGGGCGCACCGGTGTTGTTTGTGAGAAAGAAGGACGGGAGTATGCGCATGTGTATCGATTATCGGGAGTTAAACAAACTCACGGTAAAGAACCGATACCCGCTCCCGAGGATAGACGACTTATTTGACCAACTACAAGGCGCAAGTTGGTTTTCAAAAATTGACCTTAGGTCGGGGTATCACCAACTAAAGGTCAAAGAAGAAGATGTGCCGAAGACGGCTTTTCGCACAAGATACGGACATTACGAATTTCTCGTGATGTCATTTGGGCTAACAAATGCGCCCGCGGCATTCATGGACCTCATGAACCGGATTTGCAAGCCAATGTTGGATAAGTCGGTCATCGTGTTTATCGATGATATCTTGGTGTATTCGAAAAGCGAAGCCGAGCACGCACGCCACTTGCAAGAAGTGTTAGAGACACTTAGACGAGAGAAGCTTTATGCAAAATTTTCTAAATGTGCCTTTTGGTTACGAGAGGTACAATTTCTCGGTCATGTCATAAGTGCCGATGGAGTTTTGGTGGATCCGTCAAAGATAGAGGCGGTGTCAAAAGGGAATCCCCCGAAGAACCCTTCTGAAATTAGAAGCTTTTTGGGGCTTGCTGGATATTATAGGAGATTTATTCAAGATTTCTCCAAAATTGCATCGCCGCTAACAAAGCTAACCCAAAAGAAAGCAAAGTTTGTTTGGGGAGTCGATCAAGAAAAAGCGTTTCGGACGCTAAAAGAAAGACTAACTCAAGCTCCGGTACTGACATTGCCGGACGGAGTCGAAGACATGGTGGTCTATTCGGATGCTTCGTTATCGGGGCTCGGTTGCGTGTTGATGCAACGGGGCAAGGTAATAGCCTATGCCTCGAGACAATTAAAGATGCACGAGAAGAAATACCCCACGCACGATCTCGAATTGGCAGCGGTAGTGTTTGCATTAAAAATATGGAGACATTACTTGTATGGGGTAAAGTGCACCATATTCACCGATCACAAAAGTTTGAAATACTTCTTCGATCAGAAGGAGTTGAATATGCGGCAAAGGCGATGGCTAGAGACGGTGAAGGACTACGACTGTGAGATACATTATCACCCCGGAAAGGCAAACGTGGTAGCGGATGCTCTAAGTCGAAAAGCGGACTATGTCCCAATACGAGTGAGGTCAATGCAACTCGTGGTGACCTCGGGTATACTTGAACGTATCCGAGAGGCGCAGTTAGAAGCAGTAAAAGAAGAGAATTGGAAGAAAGAAAGGATAATTGGTCAATTGAAAGATTTGACGGATGGGAATCATGGGTTGAAGACTCGATCCGGAAGGATATGGGTCCCACATACCTGTGGAGTAAAGGCGCTTCTACTTGATGAAGCTCATAAATCCCGTTATTCGATTCATCCGGGTGCGACCAAGATGTACAATGATTTGAAACAAAATTATTGGTGGCCCGGAATGAAGAGGGATGTGGCGAAATATGTGGAAAAATGCTTGACATGTTTACAAGTCAAGGCGGAGCACCAGAAACCATACGGTAAACTCCAACCGTTAGAAATTCCGGTTTGGAAATGGGAACATATTACGATGGACCTGTTAACCAAACTGCCTAAGACGAATCGTGGTTTTGATGCCATATGGGTAGTGGTGGATAGATTGACGAAAAGTGCTCACTTCATTCCGATTCGCGAGACGTACACGTCAGAAAAGATGTCAGAAGTCTATACCAATGAAATCATAGCACGTCATGGAGTGCCGGTGTCCATCGTGTCTGATAGGGATACCCGGTTTACTTTGAATTTCTGGCGTGATTTCCAAGAACAAATGGGGACCAAATTGTTCATAAGCACTGCGTACCATCCTCAAACGGATGGACAAAGTGAAAGAACGATACAAATATTGGGTGACATGCTACGGGCATGTATAATCGACTTTGGAGGCAGTTGGGATGTTCACCTACCGTTGGTCGAGTTTTCGTATAACAACAGTTACCAATCTAGTATTAAAATGGCACCATACGAACTGCTTTACGGTAGGAAGTGTCGAACCCCGGTTTGTTGGGGTGAAGTGGGTCCACGTGAACTTGCCCACCAAGACATAGTACGAGCCACGAACGAAAAGATCGATAAAGTTCGGGCACACTTGAAAGCGGCTCAAGACAGGCAAAAGGCGTATGTTGACAAAAGGAAAAGGCCAATTGAATTTCAAGTCGGTGACATGGTCATGCTAAAAGTGTCCCCATGGAAAGGTGTTATAAGATTTAGAAAGAAGGGGAAGTTAAGCCCAAGGTTTATCGGGCCATTTAAAATCATCGGAAGAGTTGGCAAGGAAGCTTACCGTCTTGAACTACCGGAGGAGCTGAGTGGGATCCATAGCACGTTTCATGTATCGCAATTAAGAAAGTGCCTAGCAGACAAAACGACATATATCCATTACGACGATATCGAAGTGGATAATAGTCTAAATTATGTGGTGAGACCGGTTGAAATTTTAGACAGAAAGGTCAAATGTTTACGAAATAAACAAATTGACCAAGTCAAAGTCAAATGGGAGCATAGGAAAGGTTCGGACACTACATGGGAGTCCGAAGAGGAGATGCGACGTCTTCACCCTACATTATTTGGTACGTACTTTGGTTTCGGGGACGAAACCCTTTTTAAGGGGGATGGACTTGTAACATCCCGAAAATATAAAACATTATATCAGAATTATAAAGCCTAAATAAATGGGAGTTTACTAACTAAGAGTTTTAACCTAGTTAGTTAAAACTAGTCTAGAAATAGCTTATAACTTGATTAAAAGCTACCAAACTATATGATGAACAAAGTTGAGGGACCATAGTTGTTTAAATTGAAAACTTAACTAATTAGGACAAATAAAAAAATAAACCAAACACCTCAATTAGAGGTGTTGGTCGATCAGAGAGAAGCAGGGGGCGACACCCCCAACCCAAGAACCCTAATCTCATAAATCTCTTAAATTGAAGATGAAATTCTGATCCAAAACGAAATCCGAGTTTAGATTATCGATCCTCGTCACAAGAGGATCATAAGGTATGTAAAAATTCGTGTTAAATCCTTGTTCGAAATTCTCATGATTTTGGAAATCTGAAATTTGATGCTTGCATGTCTGTTACTTGGTTAGATTGAAGTTGAATAGGTGTTTAGAAGTACAACCTAGTTAACTATTTGAGAAATCATGCCCAAATTCAGGGAATTCTATGAATCCATGAAAGCTAGGTTATGGGTTTTATTAGATGATGATGATGACTAGGATTTGAATGATAATTCTAGTATAAATTTCATTATAGGAGGTAATTCCTGTGATATTGATGCTAAAATGTGTGCAAGGTTTACTAATTAAAGTGAAATTTGAGGTTTTATTTGCAAGTCATGAACTTGGAGATGATGGTAGGAAAATCTGACCCGTTAGGTGTTTGTAGAAATGCCTAAGTGAGGATGTTGATGTTAAATTGATGAGAATGCAGATTTGATCATGTTTCACAATGATATGAATATGGTCATGGAAAGAGTTCTAAACAAGTTGTAAAACTGAATTTTCTAGGCAAAGAGTCCGGATCATCAAGCGGACAAGCCGGAGGGAATTCACGGGGGAAAGGCGTGCTCTAAAGGTACGAAACTATTGCTTCGTTACATTTAGGTTAACTATCGTTCTTATGTTATAGTGAAAAGCATGATAAATAGGATAGAACAATGTGTCACGAAAGTGATTGTGTTTCTTAAACAAGTAAACTGGTCAAAACAAGTGAAAAGCATGAAATCTTGCATATCCTTATTGGTGTGTAAATTTAGCATCCAAACGGGTCAAACAAGTTGTGATAATAAGCACGAAGCAAGACACTATTATATAATGCGTGAATTACATGATGTGTAAGCCGTGTAGCGAACATCATAAGCAAATTAAGAAACTTTGCTTTTAATACAAGAGTTAAGGTTTAGATTTGATGCATAACAATAGTACAAACGACTAACTAAAAAGCCTCGTAATTTAGTTTGTAAGTTAATTCCGTAGACATGCCCGCATAAGAATAGTTGAGTATTATCATAAGTAAAATACAGGTATGGAGAAATTAGACCAGTCGCTTAACAAATTATGTGAAATCAAGTTGTTTTGATGCATAAAAGAATCAGCAAAAACTGCATTTGAAACAAGGGAGTTTTGTGCAGGACTCACCGTAAATTACGGTGGTACCGTAATTTACGGTGACCTGCAAATCTGTTACGGTGGGATCCTACTGGTTTACGGGGAAACCAGGAATTCCCAGATGTCACCGTAAATTACGGTAATACCGTAATTTACGACGGAGACAGGAAACTTTATATTTTTTTTATTTAAACTAATGTGTAACATATGTTTAATCTTATTTTCCCAAAGTCAAAACTAATGTTCTAATGGTTTTGACCCTAGGTGGCTAGATGGACCTTACGGATGGTGGTCAAGCAGTGTCAAGAACCGAACACGGTAAATGAAGCTTCCGCTATATTTTAAAACTTTTGTAGTCCTTGTATATGGGTTGTAATCACATTGTTGAATATCTTTTAAATGTTTTCAACTAAGTTATTAGAAATTAAGTTAGATGGAAATTATGAACTTTAACATGTAAAACAGGTTTTGAAATCAATTTTATTAGAAATGGTACCAACTATTATAAATATCATGGGCTTAAATTTAGGGTGTTACAGTTGTGAATTGAACTCTTTAGGCAAGGAGTCCGGATCGTCTAGCGGACAAGCTGGAGGGGATTTGCGTTTAAAGGGCGTGCTCTAAAGGTACGTAACTTCGGTTTCGTTACATTATGCATAAACAATAGTCTTAGAAATGTTAATGAGATTGTAGTGTAAATTGCGAGTTTGGTATGTCATAGAAGTGACGAAGTTCGCTCGACAAACCAAACGGGTCAAAATAGTTAACTAGAAATGTTGGTTGATAATATTGTTTAATTAGTCATGTATGGAATGTAAATAAAGTGATGTAACTCACTAGATAAAGAAACAAGTAAAAATAATGGTCAAAATGGTAGTGTTCGAAGTGACTTAAACGTCACTCATTAAATTGGAGTTATAAAAGCGTAAACCATGGAATGGACGTGATACGCTAAGATTGACAAGCCCGGGAATGGGTAATTATGGTTAGAAACCAATGTTGATGAATTATGTAAGTATGTAACTTGATCCGTTACATTGGGTAAATTTTGATAATTAGCATATGTGTAGTTGAATTGTAGAGTAAAAGTTGTGTTGACTCAAAGCGATAATGTTCGCTATATGGAATAATAGGTCAAGAATTTGTTAGATCTTGTTGGTAGTCATCATAATGGAGGATTCCGTAGATGAGCCAAACGGGTCGAATAATCAAATAATGCGTGGCTAATATTTCGTAATACGGCTAATTGGTCTTTTGTTATTGTTAATAAATGACATATTAGCATACGAGAATTTAGAGTGTTGGTTTGTTAGGATGATGAAGTCTATAAGGGTAAACTAAACGGGTCATTAAGAGAAGGTATGACTCGAATAACGGTAGTACCTTGTTCGTCGATTTCGAACCCTAGTGATGGGTGGTGAATTACTAAATACGTAAACTGATGATGGGAACGTAGGTGTTGAAAATAAAGAACCCATGATTGGGATATTCCTGTTTTAGAAGAGATATCCCATTCATGGAAGTTTGGGTAAAATGATTAAATGAGTCAAACAACAAAGTTACAACACCTACCGTAAGTTATGGTCTCTACCGTAACTTACGGTAGAGAACAAAATGTTACGGTGGAGCACTACTGTTTTACGGCAGAACTAGTGTCACATAGTGTCTACCGTAACTTACGGTAGATACCGTAAGTTACGGTAGAGTCCAGAAAACTTTGTTAAATTCTCCATATCTTAGTTAATCGAATCCGTCTCTGAGCGTAGTTCGATTATGCAAATTTTCTAAGAATACTAATACTAATATTTGTCAAAATTTCCAGTTTCTAGGTATTGCAAGTATAAGGATGGCGGTCAAGCAAGTTTTTGAAGAACCGAACACAACTTTTGAAGCTTCCGCGATTTCATAACTTCGTTAAACAATGTTTCTATTTCTTTTGAATGTAAACAACTTGCTAATCAGGTCATGAATGTTTTAACTAGTCGTTTGTTGATTAGTTTTGATTATTTGGTAACTATGTTTTAATTTAGACACCTTTTATATAAATCGTATGAATTTTTATTAAATTCAAGTAATAATTAGACAGGTGTTACATATATTCATCGTGTGTGATCAATCAGAGGCACAAGTTTGGCATGTTGACACTTTTAGTCCCTTCGCATACATATTTTCACTGTTTGACAACTTTAGTCCTTCTAATCCAAACTTTTACATGTTTAGGGATTAGGACACGTGTCTGCACATAATTGGACATGTTTTTACGAGGTGTTACAGTTTCAGCAGTTGTTGTTCCAGCATGTGAAATAATGCAAAAACCAGTAGTTTCACTAGTGCTTGGATCTGAAGTGTCACTTAAGGCTTCTAAAGCAACTAGTGTAAGATTCATGTGACCTTAGTCAAGTGCAATCATGCTAAAATGTTCATCACTCAAATCCTTAGGTAGACTACTCCAATCTACAAAGCTTTGAGTGGAAAAGCTTTGCTGATTAGTTTCTGGAGCAGAGGAACCGGTAGTTTGAGAAACTACTGGTATTTGAGCTTGGGATTGAGTTTCTATACTTGAAGGAGATTGGACATGTGCTTGTCACATATGAATATGAATTTTGAGTAAGTCCATGTGCAAAATGAGATGTAGACTGTTTTAGGATCAAGGGTATTCTGGGAAAAATTTTGATGTGCATTTTGAAAGTTTAAGTACTGACTTGCAGTTGATTAATTCATTTGATTAGGATAAGTCACACTTGAGAAAGAGGTTTGTGCAAGATTTTTTGCACTCCCTAGCAAAATGACCTAATCTATGAAACTTATAACATTCAACTCTTGATTTATCTTTCTCAAATTTACCCTTACCCTCCAATCTAGGAAATCTCCTACCAGTTTTATTATAGAGCTTGTTTGATTTAGTACTCAAATTTGCAAGTTGGTCTAGGATATCAAGTTCTTCCTGTTCAATTGGGTCCATGGGTTTCTAATCATACATTATCAAAGCATAATTCTGATTTCCAAAATGTGATGTGTCATACTAAGGATTGAAACCAGTAATTATATCAATAAAGTGATCATAACTATGTTCATTTACTCTGTTGGATTATGATGACTCATATTTACTCATTAGAGTTGTGTTTCCATATGTGTAACCATCAGTAGTTTTTCCAGATGACATCAGCTTTTGTTTTTGGTCAATCTCTCTTTCATAAGTGAGGAGTTTGCCATGAAGTTGTGTCAGAGTCATCTCCTTAGACCCAACAGAGTTCTCAACACATAAGCAGTTGTATCCTACTTATCGGGACGAGATCTCATAAATGTGTGACTCAGAGCAGAATTTGTATAAGTTAGATCTGCAAGTCTTAGCCACTAATCAAGCAATTAAACAGCTCAAACTTTTGAGTCATAGATTCTCCCTTTATATGAGTGAATATTTCATACTGTTGATTCAATATTTCCCCGATGTTCTCTTGAACCTCATTTGTACAACCAAATTGTTCATTCAAAGCACCCACAACTCCTTGTCATTCTCAAAGTTGAGGAATCCAGCATAGATTTTGTTGGGTAAGGCAATGGCCAGTATCCCGAATGCCTTAGAATCGAGCTCCAATTTTTGGAAATCTAGCTCTGAGTAATCAGCAGGTTTCTTAGAAATATTAAATCTGGTATTTTGGTACTCGGAACAGAGGGAACATAAGGGTCGTATACCACTGATCTCAAGTAACCTGGGTTCTACTGGGACAATGGTGACCCATCCTTCGTTGCGATATCTTGAATTCATGAAGAACGAGCATTGAAGCTTGTTTGCTGATCCGGTATTGTAAGGATCATGAGTGATTGACATCTCTCTAAATTCTATTGAGTTTTAACTCAAAATACATAGTATTAGAAGAAAATTAATGATTTGATTGGTCTAATTATTCTCAATGTCCTTTGATCACTCAATCAGTTATCAATTTGAGCGAGTTTATCTTTTGAATCAATGGTGAAGTCAATTCAGTGAAACATTCTCTGATACGAATTGTTGGATCTGATAGAGTGTGATGTGTGTGTTTTTGCTTAAACAGTTTGAATAGATATGAAAATTTTAGCAAAAACGGTTTATACAAACACATCATCATCAATATAGTTGGATTTGGGAATAATTTCATTCAAAATCTTTACAATACAATCAAAGGTACACAATGAATTCCCCTCACAAGGTGATCTCTCTCTCTCTCTCACTAAGTTCTTATGACTTTTTGGCTCTTAGTATTACTATTACATTGAGTACAAAGAACTATATATATATATATATATGAGGAGAGAACTATTGGTGACGTCACCATAAAAACGACCCCTAACAACTCATTAAATGATGTAACTTCCAGTAGTTAGTAAAACTGTTGGATGGTTACATTGTTAGGCCGAACGGTATGATGTCGGGGAGTTCTAGCGGGGAGTGATTTCACCGCACGGTGAATGATTGCCGGTCCATCGGTGAGTGGGGATCGGTGAGTGGGGAGGGGTGATTTCGGTGACTATTCAGCGATGTGGGAAGAGGAGGGAATGTGGAGAGAGGGTGGTTTAATGGTGGTTCCCAACCCCTTTCAACCAATCACAATTTTTTTTTAAATTCTTTACCACTCTCCATGTGTTTGAATCATTCCTAGTGTTTGAGTAGAAAATGGGGAGTGAAGGAGGGAGTTGATATGGCATGAAATTATTGGGTAAAGAAAATTCAAACACCCTAAAGTGTTTGAATCATACCCTCCACCCTTACATTGAACTACTGCTTCTATTGATAGTAGTGAAAACAACTGGATTCCTAAACCACTTCTAGGAATCTAATACTTCTAGTCTTTGACTTGTTGACTTGATCTTCTAGTTTTCAGTCTTGACTTTTGTTGACTTAACTTTTGACTTGTTGACCAGCATACTAACAATCCAACACTTGTACTTTTGTTCTCTATTCTTGGAGGCAGCAGTTCTATTCCAGTAGTTTGGGTAGTTTTTTTGGGAAGCCTTCGAGGTGAACCAAAGACTATACTTCAACTTATTCCATCAGACAGGGAAGATGGTTCCCTTCGATTTTGGCTTTCATCATCAGCAAATCATATATAACGCAACAAAAGTTCTATTTAAGAACTAGATGTTTTCTCTATGAGAAGAAAGTGAAATTTGATCCTGAAACTAGATGATTACTGTATATATGGCGTTGAACCACCACAAATGTTCAATTGATGGTTATTCGGTCAGGAGCATAATCGCGGGTAGTTAGAGCGGTAACCGCTACCTAAATGCATATGCTATTGCACTACAAAGTAGCTACCGAGCAATAACAACTTTGTTGATACCAAAATTCAAAGTCCTACCAAGGTACTAGATAGGTACCAAATTAAAGTGACATGTTGCTAATAAAGTACAAGTTGCTACCAACCTTTATGTCAATGATATTTTTCTTCCCCCTTGAACCTTGGGTTCTTTAGTTCCTAGAATTACAATAGCCTTAAACAAGTGTGTACTCTACACATCTTTACTTGCACTAATGTATGTTTTAATTTTTCATTTGGTCTACAAGTTAATACATTTACCTAAATTAGCTTGATGACCCCAACAATAGTGAATATAATTGATCTTATAAACCAAAAAGGAAAAAGAAAAAAAAAACTTATGTTCGTCTTGTTCCATGTAGTAATTGTATCGATACCAAATATGATTTCTAGTTATTTGAAATAGGCTCTCACTATCTGCACACTGAGTTTGCCTATCTGCACACTTAGGGTTTAAATACGCTGCGTATTGGTCAATACGCAGCGTATAGGGTAACCCTAATACGCTGCGTATTGACCAATACGCAGCGTAGATAGACCATAGATCTCAGCGCCTGATAACCAATCATTGCACAGAAAACAAGGTATATATACGCACCGTATTGACCATTACGCACCGTATTGACCATTCTTGTCATCTTTCAAAACTTCAGGGACCGTTTATGTAAAATTTCGAAACATCAGGGACCATTTGTGTAAACTTACGAAACACCAGGGACCATCAGTATCAATTGTTGAAACATCAGGGACCATTTTTGTAAAAATTGAAACATTTAGGGACCAAAGTGTAAATATATCAAAAATATGTAAAAAAGGGGGTCTTCTTTAAAGAACCGGCCCTTCCATGATTCGAACTCGTGACCTATCGTTTAGAACCGCAACGCCTTAACCAGTTTATCCTCTGTCCAGAGCTGTTAGATAATGAAACTTAATTTTTATATACACGAGTTAGCTTATACGCTGCGTATTGACCTATACGTATCGTATTTGAACACTTCGTATACGCTGCGTATAGGTCAATACGCAGAGTATGTTTAAACTTCATATACGCAGCGTATAGGTCAATACGCAGCGTATGTATGTCGGGCTGATTTGACTCTGATGAGATGTTGTCAGGCACGGGAATAAAGTATACACTATAATTGAAAGTCTATTTAGCAGTGCGATGTTGTCATCTTCCATTCATTTATCAGTATTTTCTTCACTCGCTTCTTTCATTCGCATTTCTTTTGTTCTTCAGTAAACAGTTTACATTCCAAACCAAAATTATTTCTTTTGCTCAATCTTGTTAAAATGTCATCATTTTGGACCGATAATTATTTCGGTAATCGCTATTCTAACGACACAAGGGGAGCAAATGATGCCAATGAGGAGGAGGAGGTTGTGTCTAGAGTCCCTGTTGATAAAAAAACACAGTTGCCAAACTTGAACAAGACTCTCACTCCACCTGTTGATGAACCAAATTACCCGGCGTATCAAGTGTATCCGGATTACGGATACGGGTATGAATCTCCGTTCGTGCAACAAAGTGGATACGGTGCTGAGAATGCACCTGTTGATGAACCATATTACCCGACGCAGCAATCGTATCCGGGTTACGGGGTATACGGGGGTGAAGATGGATACGAATGTTACAGTGGATACGGGGGTGAAGGTGGATACGAGGGTGAAGGTGGATACAGTGGATACGGGGGTGAAGGTAGATACAGTGGATACGATAGATATGGGGGTGAAGGTGGTTACAGTGGATACGAAGAACATGGTGGATATGGTTATGAGCCCCGTAACACATCACTTTATGAACCATCTACCCCGGGCAATCCGTTTCAAATAAATGAGGTATCACATTAAAATAATTATTATTATTATTAAATATATTATAATTATAATTATTATTATTATTATTATTATTATTATTATTATTATTATTATTGTTATTATTGGTAAAATACTATAATTATAATTGTTATTAATATTATTATTATTATTGTTATTATTATTATTATTAAAAATATTATAATTATAATTATTATTATTATTGTTATTATTGGTAAAATACTATAATTATAATTGTTATTAATATTATTATTATTAATGTTAAATACTATATTAACCCTTGTATTTATTATTATTATTATTATTATTATTATTATTATTATTATTATTATTAACGTAACTTTTTTTTAGCGTTTCATGTCTCAAACTGATTTGAAGAATTGGGTACAAGAAACGGGAAAGGCGTATGGTTACGTAATTGTTACCCGCCGATCGAAAAATATTGGCGGTACTACTGGGATGGTATGGCTTGTGTGCGACCGTAGTGGTGAGCACCGTAGTAAAGCAACAGTTAGGAAAGCTGGTAGCAAAAAAATCGGTTGCCCCTTTTCATTACTCGCCATCCGGGACGTGACGAATGACACGTGGGAGTTAAAAGTGGAAGACGCGAACCATAACCACGAACCTAGGACGAGTCTGTTGGGCCATGCTTTTGTGCGAAGATTTACTGAAGCCGAATACAAGCTAGTGGAGCAGCTAACTGCTCAAAACATGGAGCCACGTATCATATTTCAAACCCTAAGAAAGCAGTTCCCCGACAGCCTGCATGTTCAGAAAGACGTGCAAAATGCGGTACAAAAAATTAGAGCGACCATAGTGGACAGAAAGAATCCTATTCAGGCACTGGAAAGCCTGCTGCATGACCACCGATTAGTTTCGACGCTCGTTAGGGACCTACGCGCCTTACGGTTCGACTTCGACTAAATAATAAAAAAATATATATTTTAACGACGATCTGAGTTTCGACGCTCGTAAGGCGCGTACGGTCCTAACGAGCGTCGAAACTAAGTTCGTCGTTAAAATATATAGTTTTTTTATTATTTAGTCGAAGTCGAACCGTAAGGCGCGTAGGTCCCTAACGAGCGTCGAAACTAAGTTCGTCGTTTTATATTTTAACGACGAACTTAGTTTCGACGCTCGTTATAAAACGACGAACTTAGTTTCGACGCTCGTTAGGGACCTACGCGCCTTACGGTTCGACTTCGACTAAATAATAAAAAAAATATATATTTTAACGACGAACTTAGTTTCGACGCTCGTTAGGACCGTACGCGCCTTACGAGCGTCGAAACTCAGATCGTCGTTAAAATATATATTTTTTTATTATTTAGTCGAAGTCGAACCGTAAGGCGCGTAGGTCCCTAACGAGCGTCGAAACTAAGTTCGTCGTTTTATATTTTAACGACGAACTTATTACGACGCTCGTTAGGGACCATTTGTGTCAATTTTTGAAACATCAGGGACCATTTTTGTAAAAAATTGAAACTTCAGGGACCAAAGTGTAAATATGTCAAAAAAGGGACCATTTGTGTTAATTTTTGAAACTCCAAGGACCATTTAAACCCAATTTATTTTTAAACAGAATTTTTTTTTAAACATATTTTTTTTTAATTATTTAATCGAAGTCGAACCGTAAGGCGCGTAGGTCCCTAACGAGCGTCGAAACTAAGTTCGTCGTTTTATATTTTAACGACGAACTTATTACGACGCTCGTTAGGGACCATTTGTGTCAATTTTTGAAACTTCAGGGACCAAAGTGTAAATATATCAAAAAAGGGACCATTTGTGTTAATTTTTGAAACTCCAAGGACCATTTAAACCCAATTTCTTTTTAAACAGAATTTTTTTTTAAACATATTTTTTTTTAATTATTTAGTCGAAGTCGAACCGTAACCGGCGTTTGAACGATGTTTAAACCGGCGTTTAAACGGCTGCAAACACAGCACCAAAGGGCAGCGATTTCGCAGCCGTTTGGGGCTGCGTTTGCAGCCGTTTAAACGCCTGTTTACGGCTGATTATTATTTACTGACTGGTTTCTATTTATGCAGGTATTTGCACAAGATGATTTCCACTTCGATCACTGCTCGAAACAAAAGCCGGGAGTGGTGTACGAGTGGTGACTTGTTCTTTTTATATTGCCTCTTATACAAGAGGCCGTGCGCTCTCGCCCACGGGTTGGCGCAGTATTTCGCCTCCGCGCATCATCGACAGGAGCGCGGAATGCTATTCGGCGGCGCCTACGTGACCAAGATAGCCCATTCGTTGGGCTATCATCCGGAGAACGACCGCGGCCGTGTAGGCCCGGCGACACAGCCAAAGCGGATGGGGATGAACACAGTAAACGGGATGCATGTTACCAAAGACTTTCCATGCGGGAAGCGGTTAAAGAAACTGGACGGCACGCAATACGAGCTTACAAAACTGCCAGAAGAGTTCCCTCTGTTTTATCCCCCGCACGATCCGGAGCCGCCGGAGCCGCATGAGCCGGCCGCCGTTCTTCCGCAGCCACCACAGCCGCGTGGACCACCCGGGGCGCCCCAGTTCCCACGCCATGTTTGGCCCGGTCCTGACCCGTCACATCAGCGGCTGCTTCGAAACGTTGAAAGAAACAACTATTTGTTAGAGTGGGTGGCTGCGGCGCTGCAGCAGCAGCGACAGCATGACGGGTTACCTCCACTACCCTTCATTGCGGATGCGGACTGGGATCAGCATCAGCAGCAGCAGCAGCAGCATCAGCATCAGGAGCAGCAGCAGTAGTATTTTATCATTTTGTTATGTATGGACAAATTTGTTATGTATTTTGCTATGTATATATCAAACTTCGGTGTAAATAGTTTCACATATTTTGAAATGTTATATTTTGAAATTCAGGCAGGTTATATAAAATTCTGGCAGGTTATTTAAAGTGTTTTGTTGTATAGATAAACTTCTGGAAGTTGTACCGTAAGGCGCGTAGATCCCTAACGAGCGTCGAAACTAAGTTCGTCGTTAAAATATAAAACGACGAACTTAGTTTCGACGCTCGTTAGGGACCTACGCGCCTTACGGTACGACTTCGACTAAATAATAAAAAAAATATATATTTTAACGACGAACTTAGTTTCGACTCGAGTAAGGCGCGTACGGTCCTAACGAGCGTCGAAACTAAGTTCGTCGTTAAAATATATATTTTTTTGATTATTTAGTCGAAGTCGAACCGTAAGGCGCGTAGGTCCCTAACGAGCGTCGAAACTAAGTTCGTCGTTCAAATATATATTTTTTTTATTATTTAGTCGAAGTCGAACCGTAAGGCGCGTCGGTCCCTAACGAGCGTCGAAACTAAGTTCGTCGTTTTATATTTTAACGACGAACTTAGTTTCGACGCTCGTTAGGGACCTACGCGCCTTACAGTTCGACTTCGACTAAATAATAAAAAAAATATATATTTTAACGACGAACTTAGTTTCGACGCACGTAAGGCGCGTACGGTCCTAACGAGCGTCGAAAATATATATAGGTCCCTGATGTTTCATAGATTGGCACAAATGGTCCCTGTCAGGGACTATTTTTGTAAAAACTGAAATTGAGGGACTAATTCTGTACACCAGTTGACAAATACGCTGCGTATTGGTCAATACGCAGCGTATATAAAACTGGTAAACTTTTGATACTTCAAACCCACCCAAATGACCCCATTTTTCCAGATGTTTTATATACGATGCGTATTGACCAATACGCAGCGTATTGATTAGCTAGGGTATATAAGGTATTAAGTTTCATACTCTAACAGCTCTGGACAGAGGATAAACTGGTTAAGGCGTTGCGGTTCTAAACGAGAGGTCATGAGTTCGAGTCTTGCAAGGGCCGGTTCTTTAAAGAAGACCCCCTTTTTACCCATTTTTGATATGTTTACTGTTTGGTCCCTGAAGTTTCAGTTTTTACAAAAATAGTCCCTGATAGGGACCATTTGTGTCAATATATGAAACACGAGGGACCATTTGTGTCAATATATGAAAAACCAGGGACCAAAGTGTAAATAAATCAAAAATAAGGGACCATTTGTGTCAATTTTTGAAACTCCAGGGACCATTAGTGTAAAATTCAATACGCTGCGTATTGCTCAATACGCAGCATAGACACACATTGTTTTCTGTGCAATGATTGGTTATCAGGCACTGAGATATATGGACTATCTACGCTACGTATTGGTCAATACGCAGCGTATTGGTGTAACCCTATACGCTGCGTATTGACCAATACGTAGCGTAGATAAACCCTAATTTTGCTAGGGTTTGGTGTGCCAATAGGCACACTCTTGAAATATTGAAAACTCGGGTAAATTCAGTCCGCATACCACAACACGTAAAGTGTTGATAATACACGTTGCTTCATTATATTTTAGACAAACCCAAAATACACTGTTGTATTAAACAATTGTTGGATAAATTGTTAATTTAATAATATATATCACGAGAGGAATTGTTTGGATTATTATTTATAAAATACAAGAGGATTGTTATCATTATACCCCACCAGTTTTGTTGCTTTTAGCCCATATCCCTTTATATATAGTACCCGCAGCACATTTTATTCACCACATCTTCTTCATTCTCCCATTACAAGTGTTCATTAATTAATATCACTACAATATCCACACAAAACTATCACCCTACCCATGACCAATCAGAATCTTTTAGACTTGAACTCCTTGCAAGAATTGCCAGAATCACATGCATGGTTATCACTAGATAACTCACCTTCTTATGGATCATCGAGTCCTGATCAAGTGCCTGTGATCAACCTCAATGATCCAAACGCCATGAAACTTGTTGGCCATGCATGCAAAACTTGGGGTGTGTTCCAAGTCACCAACCATGGCGTCCCTACAAATCTACTTGAAGAAATGGAGGATGCTGGTAGAAAATTGTTTGCACTTCCTATTCAGCAAAAGCTACAAGCTGCTCGAGCTCCAAATGACGTTTCTGGCTATGGAATAGCGAGAATATCATCGTTCTTCCCGAAACTCATGTGGTCTGAGGGGTTCACCATCGTCGGATCGCCGTATGAACATGCTCATAAACTCTGGCCCAACTATTATAGTCAATTTTGGTAAGGATTAACCCGTGTGTTTTTTATGCATACATTAAAATTTGCATGCATGAGCACAACTACATGGATCCGTGACGTAACCAAAACTTTAAGTCGGGTTCTTATTCTCTACCGGTTACAACTAAGGGTCCAACTCATTTTTTTCTTAAAATGAAACTAAGATTTTATATATATAAAAATCTAATAAATTATGGTGACCCGGGTAGCAAACCCTCTTGGCCCCCTTGGCATAGTGGCCAGATACTTTAGTCAAAAGAAATTAATTTTTTGTCATTGATCTTTTGCAGTGATGTGGTTGAAGAGTATAAAAAAGAGATGAACAAATTAGCTCAAAGACTCATGTTGTTGATGTTGGGATCATTGGGTGTCACAATGGATGATGTAAAATGGGCTAGCATACAAGGATCAACACCAGCTTTGCAACTTAATTCGTACCCAGCTTGTCCAGATCCAGACCGAGCCATGGGTCTAGCGGCTCACACTGATTCGACCCTTTTGACCATCCTTCACCAAAGCAACACAAGTGGACTCCAGGCTCATAAAGAAGGAACAGGTTGGGTCACAATCCCACCTATGCACCGTGCACTTGTTGTCAATGTAGGGGACCTCCTTCACATATTGTCCAACGGGCTGTACACAAGTGTACTGCACCGAGCCGTGGTAAACAGAACCCAACACCGGTTCTCAGTGGCCTATCTTTATGGGCCACCATCTAATATTCAGATCTCACCTCTATCGAAACTAACAGACAAAGTTCACCCTCCCCTTTACCGACCAGTTACATGGAGCGAGTACCTTGGCGCTAAGGCCAAACACTTCAACAATGCGTTGTCAACCGTCCGTTTATGTGCACCTCTAAATGGAGTTGTGGATGCAACCGATCACAACGGTGTACAAGTTGGTTGAAAATGCGTATAGAACATGTTTTTGTCAACATTTGAGGATAACGTTTGTATGAAAATAGAGAGCATAAAGAAACAAACAACTGTTTTTGGAATTTTGTCATGATATAAAATAAATACTCAAAGGGTCCATATTTAGTATCAAGGTAAACGACACAGCCGACACATTAATTTGTGCCCCGAATAAGAAGGAAGATCCTCCTACAAAGAAAGATAAATCTGGTTAAATCATTAAATCTAACTGGCAATAATACTCGCGCGCGTTGCGACGCGGGTACATCATAAACATCGAATTGATTAGTTCAATCGTTATGCGATACGTTAACCATATGAGAACACGCATTTCGACGTATTCAATTGAACTGAATGTAACCTATATAAGCATTGTGATTGTATCAAAACGTAAAGTAAATCGAGTTTATAAAGTACAATCATAACGTATTATATGTGACCTGACTCGTACATAGAAAACGTTTACAAAGAAAACATAACGGGTATAAAAGAAAAAACTAACACGTGTATGTGACCCGACTCATACATAGAAAATGTAATGGGTATAAAAGAAAAAACTGACACGTGTAATCAAAAACGATTAATTAGAACTTTTGAAAAAAATAAAAAAAAAGAAACCACAATTTGACTCCACTCGGTTTGAAACAAAATTTCGAATCATCCATAAAATAAGCACGAATTTATACCTAACTCGTTTCCCAAAGAAGTTTACGTCGAATCGTTGACTAACTCTAATTTATACTAAAACGTACATAAAAATATGCACATAAAAAAGAAAAATGTATTATATTTTCCGGAAAATGTTTACGTCAAAACGTAGAGGAAATCAAATTTATACAGACACATACATAAAAATATGCACGTAAATAATTTGTTTTTTAAGTAAAAGAAGTATAGGGTAAACTCGGAACAAAGTATTAGTAAAAAAAATAATATGTTAAAAACGTTCGTAAAACCGTGCCAAGTAGCACCAATGCCACACCACTGCCAACGACCACCAACATAAGAAAAAAACTCGTAAAATTAAAATAAATAAAAAGAAAAATAACACCGAACGAAAAGCAGACGTAAAAAACGTTGAACCACACACGCTCGTTGTGGCGTGTTAACGCGAAGAAATTAAACGAAACGTAAAAACGTAGAAAAAATAACTAAGTCGATCTATGACTCGCACATTCCTACGAATGTATCAAACGGGGAAAAATAAACGCGTTGCGACGGACATGTCAAACGGGAAAAATACACGAAAAAAACGTTGAACCACACATGTACGTAGTGGCGTGTTAACTCGCAAAATTTAAAAGGAAACGTAAAACGAAAAACTTGCGAAATATGAAAAGTATGGTGACCCAAGGTGAAAATAAAAAAGTGTTAGAGTTAAATTGAAAAAAACAAAAAGCTTTGGGTCAAATGTAAAATAATCAAAGGGGTTAAAATACCAAAGATGAAAACCTTTAAGTCTGAAGTGAAAAATTAACTTTTTTTTTTGAAAAACTCCCTATGCATCGATTACAACACTATATAAAATAACAATGTTAGTAATTTATAATATTGTAATACATTGAGTCCGGGGTCTTACAGGATGTAGTTTCTCTATCTCCAGAGATAGAGAGATATAATATGGGTCTCATAGAGTGTGATCTCTTTATCACCAAAGATAGAGTCCAAGATTTCAATTTCATTGGGTGTAGTCTCTCTCTCCCTCATGTGATAGAGGAAAGCCGAAAAAGCTTTTCCCTTATCTCACCCTCCTAACCACCACAAGTGGCCTAGTGGTGGAGTGACTTGGGTTCTCCAATGGAGACCCAAGTTCAATTCCCATTAGTGCCACTTTGGTGGCCACCGACACCCGCTTTAAAGCCGGACCGAGGACACTCGAGGTCTCGGGTTTGAAACATGTTTCTTACCCCTCTTTGATGGCTATGGGTATTTGCCGCCAGGGATCCTTGTCGGGTGGTGAACTGGGAAGGGAGATCCCTTCCGCAGTCAGGGGTACCGTGCAATTACCCTTTTTTTTTATCTCACCCTCCTGAAACCCTGCCATGAGTGGGATTTTAATGGATGCGTTTGTTTGTCATCGAGTCTCATACATGAGGAAAGATGTTTGAAATTAACATCATCGGTAATTACAATTTGAAAGCAATCAAAATCTAAAACCTCCAAAATAGAAAAGATTTGAAGTAGGAGCAAGTTGACACTTAAAAGAATGTGAGGTCATGGTTGTATGTTTGCATTTGTCGGTATACAAAAACAACTTGGGGGAATAGTGCCACACAGCTGTGTGGCACTTTCCTATTGGACCATACCATTTTTAATTTAATTTTATTCACAGTTTAAAATTACGCTTTCCTCCTTCGTTTAAAATTACGTTTTTGCCCTTAGCTCAAAATAAAATTATAACTTTGCCCTTAGCTCAAAATTACACTTTTTCCCTCGGGTCAAAAACTCTTTCTTTATTTTGTTCCCAGTTTAAAATTACGGTTTCGCCCTTCGTTTAAAATTACGTTTTTGCCCAGCTTAAAATAAAATGTTGTTTTTTCCTCTAGCTCAAAATTACAACTTACCCTACGTATACAAAAACAACTTGGGGGGAATAGTGCCACACAGCTGTGTGGCACTTTCCTATTGGACCATATCATTTTTAATTTAATTTTATTCACGGTTTAAAATTACGCTTTCGTCTTTCGTTTAAAATTACGTTTTTACCCTTAGCTCAAAATAAAATTATAACTTTGCCCTTAGCTCAAAATTACGCTTTTGCCCTCGGGTCAAAAACTCTTTCTTTATTTTGTTCCCAGTTTAAAATTACGGTTTCGCCCTCCGTTTAAAATTACGTTTTTGCCCCAGCTTAAAATAAAATTTTGTTTTTTCCTCTAGCTCAAAATTACAATTCTGCCCTCAGCTCAAAAATATGTTTTTGCCCACGGTTCAAAATAAAATTATGTTTTTCCCCGTAGCTCAAAATTATGATTTTGCTCTCAGTTTAAAATTATGATTTCGTCTCCAGTTCAAAATATAATTACGATTTTGCCCTCTGTACAGACATATATGTTATGAGAGGGAAATATTTGGCTTATTGCCCCGCAACGCGGGCGGGGCAAAAACTAGTTAGCCACATAAATGAGGTGTTTTTTGTCACTTCGTGTAAAGACCCCACATGAATATGTCCTTACTCTTAGCCAATAGCAACATGTATCTTCCCTCCTCAAGGGAAAGTGTTAGTTTTTATAGTTTGGTTCCATACCATTCAAGTTTCACGAGAAATCAATCAGTTTCATAGGACTTAAGGATATGTCATCAATTAGAAGAGTTATTCAAGAGTATATAAATTTGTGATCATGCATAGATTAATTTTGTCTTAAATTGAATTTCTACATTTAAAAATGTGGAAGAAACTAGTAAAAAGTCCAACCTTAGAGAGTTAGAGGTGTGAACAACTTCCATAATTCTTCAAAAATATTAATACGAAAAAAGAACCCATAAGATCTCAAAGTTTCTAATATTCATCATTGAATGGTGAATAATTTTCAAAAGAAACTAGTAAAAAGTCCAACCTTAGAGAGTTAGAGGTGTGAACAACTTCCATAATTCTTCAAAAATAGTAATACGAAAAAAGAACCCATAAGATCTCAAAGTTTCTAATATTCATCATTGAATGGTGAATAATTTTCAATCTTCATTAATCATTATTTTACCCATTTATATGCATATTGTTCCTCTTATATAAGGCGGCTCCTTTTCCCTTTAAATTTCAAGAACCAAATGGGATTGTTTTGTCCATCCAAAGCGTTGTCTCATCTTGATATGCATAACCAATTATGAAAGGATAGTATCAATGAAAGGCGGAAAAGTTTGGTTTCACGTGGTTATTTTTTATTAAAATATATTACAAAAATATATAATTACGATAATCTCGTTATTTATAGCAAATACTATAATACAATACCGGTTACAAAACTAAATAAACAGAATATGTAAAATACAAGGTTACATACCAAACTTGATTCAAGCCACTTCACATGTAGGTGCTCCACCATACATTTAGAAACATCCTAGACTCGAGTCTTCACCATGTTGAGTTTTCAACCTCGCTTCATGATAGCAACGAAAAACACACTGTAAAGTTGACGGTTTTGATTGAGGATCGTTAAACACGGAGCCCTTAAAACATATTTCACGCCTCTTCACAAGACCAACGCGTCTGTTTATAGGATATAACAAATGAAGCAGTAGTTGTACTGGCGGAGATGGCTCTCGACCCAGAGATTACACCAGGTATGATTATGATGGTGTTCTGGTGTAATAGTTTTGTGAAAAAATATTGAGTTGCAAAGGATTTCTTGAGATTACTCCTTTCAGGTTCCTAAAATTTGGAGAGTCAAAAAGTGTGTAATTCTCTGGTACCTTTGTATAAACCACCAGGTTCATATATATATATAGAGAGAGAGAAACGGGATCTGGAGAAAACGCTCAAAAGTGTGAGAACGCTTCCTGGCCCAACACGTGTCCCGCCGCTTAGAAAAGGGCGGAGGGGCTTTTTTGTTCTTTCATCTTCTGTTTTTCCAGTTCTGCTTTTTCCTAATGTTGTTTTAATTTTTGGTTTTTAAGATTTTTGGCGTTAACCAAATTCAATAATTAATGGCGTTTTAATAGTTTCATTGTATCAACATTTTGGCGTTTATGGCGTTTATTCACATCGTATGCCATTGGAACCCAGGGGCAGGAAATCTATATGAATGGCGTTTTTCAAGGGGTTTTAAACAAGATGACCCATTGTTCTATTATTTTTTATAAACATTTTGGCGTTTGGGTTATCTTGGCGTTTTACAATTGTTGGATTATATTTCAGCCACAGTAAAAAAAATACAAGCGAAGAAAATAAATTAAAAATCCTAATCGGATCTCTCTTCACAATATTCACTGTCATCAGTCTCTCTATTTTTTTAATACTACAAGAACTGACACCAAAATATGGCGTTTTATGTAAAACTTAACAAACCCATCGGTTTGATTATTTTGCCTGCTCGTCTGTTGAAGTTGCTTTTTTTGTGGATGTTTGGGGACATAGATCTATGACGTGTGGGTGGGTTTTTCGCTTTTTCTTCATGTTGATCTTCATCTTTATCATCATCCCACTCTTCAGTGTCATTGATCTCTTCTCCTCAAGCCTTCTTCAAGAACAAAAAATACAAAATGTCATATGACTGGCATTAGTATTTTTTTTCTTGAATTTTTGTCTATCTCATGCAGCAAAATCTTACTGAGTTACTAGCCTACCCTAACAAAATTTTTTTGGCGTTTTACAATTAGTGGTATTTTAGTAGTATTGGCGTTTGTTTTTTTTTTTTTTTTTTTGATCAAATGGAAGTTACTGAGATGTATCATTTTATAGGATCTCTTTTTGGCGCCTAAGTTAGGCGGTACGTTATTATAATAAAGTATTTGTATTTTCAGTTACTGTTTGTAATTATTGTTTTTGACAAGCTTTATCTCTGAAGTCTGTAACACGTCTCATCTTTCAATTTTGGCGTTTTAGATTCTAATATAATAAATTTCCCCTATCTTCAGTTTTTCTGATTTAAAGTTATTGTTTTCTAGTTACATTTTCAAGTTTGTTTTTTTTTTTTTTTTTTTTTGGTTTTTATAATACTTTTTTAAACTAATTTTATTATAATTGGGAGTTTTTGGTGGCGTTTAACGGGATGATATTGTTTAAACAACCATTTTGGTTGTTTTGGCATTTTTATTATATATGGCGTTTTTATTATTCAACAATCAACTGAAAAGGAAAAAAAATACATAAAATTTTTTTTTTATAATACTTGTTCAAAGTAATTTTATGATGGTTTGATAAACGCCAAAGGTGTAAGACATTTGCCTTTTTGGCGTTTTTATTAGATATGGCGTTTTTATTAGATAACAATCAACTGAAAAAGAAAATTAAACAAAATAAATATTGATCTTCAAATCTTCACTGTCACCAGTCTCTTCTTCTTATGAAGCATCTTCACTGGCTGTTTCGACTTTCGTTTGAAATCGGCCTCTTTTTCTATAATTTTTGTCCATCTCATGCAGCAAAATGTTATTGAGTTTACACCCTTTCAGCGAAAATGTTATCTTTTTTGGCGTTTTTCCGAGAAAAAGAAGGCCACAAAATAAACCATCTTAAAACTGTAAATTTGATCATGCTAAAATCAATAAAGTGTTGCTGTATGGTGTTGGATAACATTGTTAATCCTCAGTTAAGAAAGATAACTGACAATGTTGTCCACACCATACAACTACACTTTATTGAGAGCAATATATTTGATGTTTGGGTTTTCTGGCATTTATCAGTCGAATGGTATATATTAAATATGGCGTTTGGGTTTTTGTTTTGTGTTTTTTAATTGAAGGTCTGAGTTGTTGTATATATAGGATTTTTTTGGAGGTTTTTTTAGGCGGGATTTTACTATAATTAAGTTTGGCGTTTTATATCTAATGGCGTTTTTAGCAGATGCTGTGTGATTTTTGTTTTGGCGTTTTATTTTCATGAGATGGCGTTTTGTTTGGAGTAGTCAAAAGACGCTTTTACCCTTAATGTAGCGCGTCCACGTAATAAAATTAATGTTATTTACGAAAATGCAACCGCGTCAATCTAGTCCATAGATTGTTTTGATCGGACGATCGTTAAGCGTTCTCAGCATTCTCACACTTTCTACCGTTTTCTCTAAATCCCGACCCTATATATATATATAAATATAGGGTTCGGTTAACGTACAAGAGCCCTTATCCTACATTACGTACGCGATCATCTCAGCTGTCAGATCTTCATCCCCACATTGAAATCGCATGTTGGTTTTTTATAACAATTTCGCATATTGGTTTTTTAACATGTGATTTCATCAAAAATTACAACATGCGAAATTGTTACAAAAAACCAACATGCGATTTCGTCAAAATTATTACATGCGAAATTTTACAAAAAACCAACATGCGATTTCATCAAAATTATCACATGCGATTTCACATCGCGTACGTTAAACCATTTTGTACAATACACTTTCTCTCTCTCTCCCTCTATATATATATATAGGGGGCCGCTAAAATAAAAACCACCCCTAGTTAAGAGAACCACGAGAATCACTCTCCACCAATCAGATCAGATAATGACAACCAAAATGATAATATAGTCATTTAGGGTGTGAGGAGTGGTTAAACACCTTAGAGTGGCAAACCAAAAAAACAACCAATCAGAGTGCGCCATGTCAATCAGTCAAAAGTGTTTAAACTTTGTTGAAAAGTGTTGGCAATGGTTTAAACACTTGCTGAAGTGGTAAACTTTTTTTTTTCTGTTTTTTTTTTAATTTAAGATAAAATAGAAAAAACATCAAAGTTTTATAAATAAAAATAAAGCATTACATTTTAAATAAAATCTAAGTTTAAAAAAAACTAAAAATCACAAGGCCATCCATATTTTTTTGCGATCTCACGTTTTTCTAGCGAGTGTGATTTCCAACATCGCAGGGTGAACATTGTCGGTAGGCCTATTAAACGTCTCCAAGTCCTTGTCGAACATTGTTTGTCGCAACGCCTCTCGTTGCTCATCCGCCAAGGTCAAGTATTTTTCTTCCCGTATACGTTTAATTTCCATTATCTCTTTTTTCATGGCCTTGTACTCTTCGAATTTGTGTGTTATATCTCTTGGATCTTCGTTTCTCGAAGATGGCCCTTTGTCCTTTTTCTCCTTTCTCGTTTGTCGTCTTGGCGAGGGATCCTCGTTTATGTCGGGAATACCGAATCCGCTCAAGACTTCGACATTCGGTGTATCCGCTCTATAATTTCCCGAATCCGAAGACTTTCTTTTTTGACTCGAGCCGGAGCTTTCTTCACCCAACAAAGGTACCGGTGACCTCTTTTGATTTGTTCTAACAATCTCCCAAGCCGCAATATGACCAAAATCAAATTTTTATTTGTTTTTGTAATCCTTTAGCGCTTGCTTCATCACAAAAGCATCGTCACTCCCGCTAAGACGTAAAAGATCCTAAAATAATAAATTATCAACAACGTAATCCAAATATTTTGTTAAAAAATAAACCATATAAAAAATAAAGTATACCGCTTGATGATATAGACCGTTGATTGTGTTCAGTTTTGTTTGCAGAGTGAAATGTTTGGTGAAAATGGAATTGAAATTGTTTAATTTATAAAGGTAAAAAGGATTTTTTTTTTAAATCCCCAACGGCATTATAACCGTTTGACACAACACCCCGCGTCGGCATTGTCTCCCCGATCCGTTCATCAAACCGCGTCGGCAAAAGGTTGACGGCGGTGTTTGCCGCACGGCAACACCCTTTGTCGCACCCTTTGCCGACTCCACACCGAACACCCTTAATCAAAACCATCAAATCATCTCTCTCTCCTTTTTAAATTCTCATTTCAAAGTCTTTTCAATTTCTCTCTCTTCACATTTTTTTCTCCTCTTTTTATTATTTTGTAAAAAAAATTTAAAACCGTAAAAAAAATTCTTAAAAAATGTAAAAAAGTTTAAAAACGTGTGTAAAAACAGGTTTCTGTAAAAAAAAAGGTAAAAACCGTAAAAAAAATTCGTATAAATTTTTGTATTTTGTAAAAAATGTTTTTATAAAAATAAAATTTGTAAAAAAATTTTGGTAAAAAAGTTGTGGTAAAAAAAAGTTTAAAACGTAAAAAAAATAAAAAAGACTAAAAAACGTGTGTAAAAAAAAGTTTTTGTAAAACTTATTTTTTGGACACATTGAGGACAATGTGTAATTTAAGTGTGGGGGAGATGCTAAAACCTTGAATTTTGCAAGTCCTAATTACAAGCCTTACACAAAACTCTATTGGAACCGCTAAACACCCCAAATTTTTTCAAAAACTTTTTCATTTTTTTTACTTGTCTTGGTTTAATTCGAGAATAACAAGTTCTAAAAAGGTTATATTTTTACAAATTTACAACCGATAGCGTCGTGATAAAAAGAACTAACATAAGAAAATTATGAAACGGCATTACAAATCTAGTTAAAATTTGATTATATATACTTGATCACATAAAAAACTCATTCCCACAAAAAGTGAATTTTGAGCATTTATTGAGCATATAAATACACATCTTTAAACTAAATGCTCATGTTTCGTTTCTTGTGTGAATAGCCGCTTGGTTTCTTACGACTCTAGAACTTGCCATGACGATACATTCCCGGTCCTTACCAACTTAAACCCAAGTAAGTAAATGATGGAGGCATTAGGACTAACCCCTTTTTTCTTTCAACACCATTATTTTTCTTTTTTTTTTACCACCTACCCAAAATCCCCCTAGTTAACCACTTTGAGCCTAAACCTTTTCATTTCTAAACCCAAAACAAATACCCTTTTACCCACCAAACCCTTTTTCATTTTAACCCCTTTATTTTAGTACAAAGCTCGGTTTTCGAGTGACTTCCTTATCATAAATATATATAGGGCAAGGATATATAGGAAACCATTTTTTAGTGAGAAAACTAAGGAAACCCAATTGTGACCATTGATCTTGATCATCTAAGGGTTAGAGAAATTTGATGGTTATTGATTTAAATTTAATACATTACTTATGTTGATGAGTGGGCCAGGAGGGTATTTGTGTAAAAGCAAAGAGAACCCAAGTACATAAAATATTTTAAAATATTGTTGATTTGATATGATCAGTGTGTCACCATCAAACCATCATCATTTATATCTCATTCTCTCTCTTCTTCTTCTTTCACAATTCAAAATATCAAGAATTCTCATCATGTTCATCAAGAAAGAGAACAAGAATCTCCAACGTGTTCATGTGTGATAGAAACATTTGTTTTTTAGAGAGAGAAAGTTGTTGGTTAAGAAAGAGAAACAAGAATCTCCATCGTGTTCATTGTGTTCATCTGGTAGAAAGAGAAATTCTGATCGGTGAATGAATGGGGATGAAGGTTTTTAGAGAGAGAAACAACAATCTTCATCAGGTTCATCTGGAACACCAAGAACACACGCACAAGTGTGTGAGAGAAAAGCAGATTTAAACCTAATTTACTAAGATTTTAAAGAGAGAAACAACAATCTTCATCATGTTCATCTCGAACACCAAGAACACATGCACAAGTGTGTCTGAGAGAAGCATGTTTGAACCTAATTTACCATGATTTTAGAGAGAGAAACAACAATCTTCATCGTGTTCATCTCGAACACCAAGAACACACGCACAAGTGTGTCAGAGAGAAGCAGGTTTGAACCTAATTTACCTTGATTTTTTTTTGTTAATGCTGTTGTTAATATGTTTTTGTGTGCTCAAAGTGGTCTAGTAATGGGTAAATGTTTATGTAGTTTACAGGTTTTTGTTTTTTTATTAAAATCATTTTTATTTTTTGATATTATCAGTTGTTATTAACTTACAAATCTATATCTTTTTAAATGTTGAAATGTTATTTTAGATGGGTTGTTAGTTGTCTTGTATAAACTTCACTCGGATATCACATTTTCATTACCTTTAGAAAGTCCATAATTTAATAGTTGATGATCTCTTTTATTTTATAAATAAAAAGTTGTTCTTTTTGCTGGCATAATTAGCTACATATGTTGTAACAATGTTACACGTGTTACTTATGTTAAAAACAGCCCTTTCTTGGACACAAAAGGGGCTACACATATGTAACACATGTTTGTAACGTGTGTTACACTGGAAGGTAACACATCTAAAACAATTGTTACACGTGTTACTTATGTTAAAACCAGCCCTTTCTTGGACACAAAAGCTATAGATGTAAAAAAAATGTGATACGACGACAAACAAATACGAAAGGTTCTGCTAACATATGTTACATGTTTTTTTAGTGCTTGCAGCGAGTGAGTTGGTTCCACTGGATAGTAGTTGTTTGAAATGTAGAAAAAATAAAGGTATTTATGGTAACTGTTTACATATGTAATCTTTTTTTTGGTGGTTTTATTTAGTTTTTTTTATGTGTGAAATGATGCAGATAAAAACTCAAAATTTGAGGAATCTTCAACTTCAGGGAATAATTGGGTAGAGGGTAACTTGTGTTAGTTATGTTACTACAATTTTTTTTAATTAGTAGATTAAAAATACTGGACTGTAACTTGTGTTAATACGACTTGACCATAGTAGTTGCAGCCAAACGAGAAGGGATCTTGGTAGGAAGAAAGAGAACCACAATATCGGATACGACAAAAGGTGACCATAAAGCGAAAGAAGGTAGATGGAGAAACCAATGAAGAATGGGAACAAGAAGTCGATGAAGGGCAGGTGGTGGGTACCTTTGACGTTGCACAGAAGTTACCCTCTAGTGTAACACATGTTACAAACATGTGTTACATATGTTCAACCCCTTTGTTACAAAAAATCGGGGCTGCATATATGTAAGACATGTTTGTAACTTATGTTACACTAGAGGGTAACACATGTATGATCATTTTTGGATCATTTGTATATATTTAAGTCTGTATAAACATTTTTGTTACGTTTAAGTTTTATTGTAATGTGTTGTGAAGGCCATGTTTTTGGATGAAGACGGATGATCTCGTTTATCTTATAAATAAAAAGTTATGTTTTTTTTTTTGTAACATCCCGAAAACACAAATTCTTAAGTTTGCAATTTAGTGCAAATAAATTAGTAAAACAAACTAACTAGAAATGACACTAACCTAGTTAGATAATGACTTATGAGTAGATAAGGAGTTAAAACAAATTGAAAACGAAAGTTGAGGGACTAAAACTGTTTAAATTTAAAGTTATGATAATAAAACATAATAAAACATAAAACTCACACATTTTTGTGTGAGCTGGTCGATCAAAACACAGAGGGGGCGACCTGGGTTCTTTCAAAACCCTAGTTCATACTAAATCCCACAAATTGAAGATCAAATTCGTTCCCAAATCGAAATCCGAGTTAAGATTAGTAATCCCCATTACAAGGGGGTTGTAAGGTATGTAAAATTTGATGTTAATTCTCTGTTTGAAATTCTCATGAATTTGGGAGATCCAAAATTTGATGATGCATGTTTGTTATTTGAGTATAATAGGAATGATATAGTGTCTAGGAGTAAAACCTAGACAACAATATGTGAAATCATGCCTAAATTCTGAAAATTTCATGAACACATTGAAGGTGATTCATGGGTTTTGTGAGAAAATGATAAACACTAGGATTATAGTGGTTGTTCTAGTAATATTTGACATATGTGAAGTGATTTCAGAACTTTAGAGGTTAAAGTTCATGTAAGGTAGTTGATTGATGAAAATTAGGGCTATTTGACAAGTTATGAACTTGATAATATATAGTGTAAATTTCTGCCCTTAAAGTGTTCGCATAAATGCCTCAAAGAAAGCTTAAATCTGAAAATTTGAGTTAAACCGCATGATTGTGATGTTTCGGCAAAATATGTGAACTATGAATTGAAAAGAGTTCTAAACATGTCTTGGTTGAACTCTATAGGAAAGGATACTGGAGCTCCAAGCGGACAAGCCGGTGGCGACTTGCGTTTGAAGGGCGTGCACTAAAGGTATGTAACTTATTCGTT
>JARYGA010031535.1:0-45076 GCA_030545235.1 Helianthus tuberosus
AATTATGAAAGTAGTCCAATCCACCTAAAGTGCAAATGTCGTCGGTATGAACTTCTGTTTTGTACACCATTCCAAATCCAACACTTTCAAGAATCTCTAGAAAAGAAAAAAAGCAACTTCGTTGTCCAGAAACTGATGATGACAAATGTCACTAGTCGCGGAGTACATAATCCTGGTTTATCAAGTCGAAATGAAAATTTCAAATGGATGAGAAATTTTACTTGATGCAACGATCTATCGCGAAGATGCACCTGCATGAAGGGCTTTAGAGGACATGGCTGGGAACAGATGGGGGGGGGGGGGGGGGGGGGGTTTGAAGTGGGTTTGAAATATGGAAGATAAAAAGTGTTAGGGTTTGCTAGAATAAAAGGAATTTGAGATGGTATTTATAGCTTAGATTAATTGAACTTTTTTTCCATTTAGTGATATTGAATACATTTTCACATGCTCGAGAATGGCTAATTAAAGTATCCATAGCATATACGGATAAATGTAGTTAAACCACAATACTCTTTTCATTCCAATCATCAGGGCAAATTACATAAGAATAGCAGGTAGACGAGCAACAAACTGCGCCGCCATCCCTTTCTGAATAGAAAACCCTTATCTATTAAAAAGATAAGTTTCTATTAATTTAATGGTTTACTTTACTTTCAAGTTTTTGTTTTTGTTTTTATTTTTATATTTATTTTTTTTGTTAATAGGTTAAGTACACCTAGACTAGTTGAATCGATTACTTAACTCCACACACGCCATGCTTCTTCCCTTCACTCCCATTATACCACTTACACCCAAGCTCTTAGTGCCCCTCTTTAGCGCCCCATAACGATGTTTAGCGCCCTTCAATGCCAATGTGTATGTGAACATTAACCCACTACATTCAGTCTAACAATAATAAATGTGTCTCATTCTCATGAATTTGGCATTTTGATGCAAATGAGATGTTTAATGTAAATGCTATTCACAAATTCATTGATGATGTGGTTTTACTGGATAGGGCGAGAGATTTTTGGAATCAATACATCCCGATTAAAGTTAATATATTGGGTTGGCGTCTTCTTTTGAATCATTTCCCAAATATACCTATTTGGTAAATTGAGGTATTGATATCTCATCTCTCTTGTGTCTAGGGGTGCAAACGAGCTGAGCCGAGCCCGAACTCGACCAGGCTCGAGCTCGAGCTCGTTGAACATATGAAAGCTCGATTCAAGCTTTATTTCTAAGGCTCGAGTTCGGCTCGAAGGTAAATTTTCAAGCTTAAGCTCGGCTCGGGCTCGACTCGTAAGTATTTATTAATTATTTTATATTAAATATAATTATTATTATACATATAATTAAGTTATTTTTTTTATATTTATATAAATGGTAATTATTATATAAATATATGTTTAATATATTAATAAAAAAATATATATAAACAGAAAGCTCGTTTAGGCTCGCGAGCCGGCTCGAGCTCGATAAGCGAAGCTCGGGCTCGGGCTCGTTTACTTAACGAGCTTGTTTTTTAGGCTCGGAAGTCTCACCGGCCCCGGATTCAGCCTCAGCATCCTGAGCAGCATCCTCTCCAGCATCCGTCCTAGCATCCTTCTCCTCTCCAGCCTTGTCCGCCACCTCTGCTACCTTGGAAGTCTCACCGGCCCCGGATTTAGCAGGATATGGCACGGGTTTGCCTCCAAGCTCTTTCAGCTTAGCCACCCAAGAGTCGACCAGCCAGGATGGGCATTCAAGACCTGTCTCCCTGGCCTCGTAAGCCATTTTGATCCGAGCCTGAAGCAGGGAGACAACAGCCGAATTTTTGATCCCTTCCCGGAAGGAGACCATGGCCTGTTCGTGCTCGACTTGGACGGCTGCCAGCTTTACCTCGGCGTCCTGGGTGACCTTTTTCAGCTTATCTTCGTAGTGTCGGGACTTGGTTTCAGCAATGACACCCTGATCAGCAACAGTGGTCTCGAGCTGTTTGATCCTAGCTTCTTGAAATTTGGCCGTGCTGCAGGCATCGGTGTAGAGGTGGAGCAGATGCTGGAGCCCCTGTAAGTCAAAATTCAAGTATAAATTAAAACTTGCTAACCAAGATATTCTGTCAGGATATTCTATCAGGATATGTACGAAGGATATAGTACCAGGATATTACCTTGTTGAGGAAGGATGTCATCGGCTCCAAGGAGTCGGTAAAACTGAGTTCTACGTAAGAGAACCCTTCAGAGCCTGGGGTGCTGACCTCCGAACCCTTCCTCTTCTTGGAAGTAGAAGCTCGAGTTCTTGGATTGGGCTTAGGGGCCGGGACCGGTTTGGAGCTGGTGGTAGCAGGGGTTTCCTTCTTGACGTTGACTGGAGTAGGGTTGCTGTCGAGTTCATCAAGGTCAAGAAGGATAGGAACTTTCCTGGAATCTGCATACAGGGAGTAACCTTAAAACTCTTTTTTGAAATATATCAAATAAAAACATGTATGCAGGATATTGAGTAGGATCCTTACCAGACATGTTTGAACTTGAGGGTTGGCTTGAAGATGCTGGAAGAGGGTTGAAGCTTCTTTCAACTTCTGGAAGGAGCCTGATGGTATCGATTCTCTTCTTTGAGTCAGCTAAAGGAGGTGCAAGTTTTCTGAAATCAGCTATATACAAGAAAAAAAAGCAGTTCAAGATATAAGATTGGATGTGAGTCAGGATCATCCTAAAACCCTAAATCCTACCCTTTCTCAACCACTTCACCAGGGATTAAATCTCTTTTTACAAAGAAAAACTTGGATTTCCATTCCTCTTCATTCCTGGTGGCTCGGATTATCAGGGGATTGCTAGAGGTGGAATAGAACAAGAATCGACAAGAGCCATGGCATCTAAGCCGATATGCTAAGGGGAGGTCATGAACAGAAAGATCAGGAATGCGCTTATTCTTGATTTGATCAAGAACAAACAGAACTCGCCAAAGCATTGGCATTGTTTTACTAAAACAGATTTTTGTGATGTTGAAAAACTCGGTGATAAAGTCTGGAAACGGAAATTGTAGTCCTAAGGTAAAAGGAAAATCATTAAAACACAACCACTCATCGGAAACCATGTCCGACCGGATTTCCCGATCGAACGGCCGGAACACCGTCCCTTTTGGGAAGATGCCGGAGGTTTTAAGGGCTGAGAGATGAGCGCTGTCAAAAGAGCAAATTTCTTTCTCCAGATCTTGGAGAATATTCTGGTGAATAAATGAGGGGGCAGAGTCGTCAGAGCTAGATCTGGTCTGTCTTGCCATATGGTCATCGGAATGTTGTGCATAATAGAGAGAAGAAGATAAAGGTGAAAGAGGGGATTTTACCTTTTTTGCTTTTCGGTGAAGGTTAAATGAGGATGAGGATGAGAAGTTATAGGCGGGTAATGAGTGAATTCAGTCTGAGCAGTTACAACCAGTCAAATCAGGAGTCTTATCTCTTAATTGCCTCGTTTATCGTGAAAAAATGTAACCGTTAGTCTCAGGATCCTTAACGGTAACATTTTTGGGGACAATTGTTATGGGTGAAATTCTGAGCCCATATCCTGGATAATATCTTGAACTATATCTTGATTATATGATAAATGTTCATACTCAGGGTGCTGACTCAGGATATTGGTAACATCCTGGATGGTATCTTGAGGATCACTAACGGATTATGTGCAGGAGTACGAGTTCAAGGTTGCAACGTTCATGAAGACCTCTTCCCCTGAAGACTCGGTCCAAGTTGTTCGAAGAAAGAGATTGAGGCCGCTTTACTTGGTCTCCAACGTTAACTAAAGAATATTCGGTGGCATCCCCCATTTATAGGAGATTTTGTTTTATTTCTTAGCAATAAATAGATGGATAAATCAGATCGAATAGGACATCACACTCACTACTCTCGAACTCTTTTACTCTTTCTCTCGCAACTCTCACTTTCTAAAAGCATTGTAACACTTAGTGGCGATCTGGTCAATATCCTGCACTGTATCCTGACATTTGAAGTAATAAGAAGAACAAGGCAGCTGCGATTGTCAGCTCCCGAGGTTTTATGCCGGCGATCTAGATTGATCAAGGGCGTTCCTCGTACATCTCGTGTCACCCTTTACTTTTTGCTCATTGTTTGACTATAGATATTGCTCGATATCATGAGCTATATCCTGAAACTGTTTTTGCAAACAACCAACTCAATATATTTTTTATACACATTCTTAATACACTGCCTCACTAAACTAATTTGATCACTAAATTACTTAGGTAATTTTTGACCAAAACAATTATGTCTTTTTTTTTTTGGACATCGTGTTGTATTTCTCGGCATGTGTTATACTTTTTTCGACCTTATGTTATATTTTGAAATTGAATGTATTTTTATACCCTTTTCATTATTATGAGATTTTCTAAGATAACTTTACCAGATTTATTCTTTCTTTTTTTTTCTCCTCACAATAATTTTCTTCTCAAATGGTTCTTTCTCATTAATATATAAGGTGTAACTTAATATATAAGATGGAGGTAGCAGAGATGGGGATGTTGAGGTGGATGTGTGGACACACGAGGTTGTAGGTCCCTCTCGAGGATGAGATAAAACCTTATCCTTGTTATATCAAACACACTAGCGAGTGCGGAATCCAAGCTAGCATGCAACCGAGACTTTGTACGAGAACAAGCACAAACACAACACACAACATTCAACGATTAACACCACTTGTATTAATGCGTATGAAAGGTTCGGTTACAAGTCCAATGTTCACAGATGTATTCTGCAAACTCTCAAAGTTCTCTCGTGTGTGTGCTCTCCTCTCTCGAGTGTCTCCCTTGTCTCACTGGTCTCTGTTTCACACAACACACTACATGGGTATATATACCCGACACAGCAGGTCTGGTCGAAGGATCAGACAGATTGATCGAAAGATCATCTGTCGACCAGAAAGCCATCGAAAGATTCACAAACACCTCGAAGGATGATATCCTTCGAGATATCCTTCGAGTTCATCCATCGAAGGTTTATGTTCCGAACTCATCTATCGAATGTTCATCTTTCGAGCTCATCGAAGGATATAAAACAATCCTTCGATGACACATCCTTCGGCACAACCAGCTTACAACATTTTTCTAACTGTTTGGTCAAGTCAAACCAGGAGGATGGTTGACTTGGTCAAACTTACATCAACCTTACATTAAAGACATCGTTTTGTATCATGACGAAATACAGACAAAGTACAGACACAAGTGCACCAACAAACTCCCCCTTGGATGTAGCTTTGTCTCGATCTTCGTGTCTTCAAGGCCGATTCGAACCGAGCTGAGTCGCGTCCACACAAAGTGTATCAACAAACTCCCCCTTGGACGCTACTCGTGATGGTTCGTCTTCTGTGACTTTCATGTCGGAGGATCTTCAAAGTCTTCACGCGTCGTAAGTAGAAAGTGTATCAACAAACTCCCCATTTAACTTAGGTAGTGTGTCAATAAACTCCCCCTTAGATTGAACTCTCCATTGAGTCATGCTCGTGAATCTTTTGACTTGTCAATTCTTCAGATCCTTGTGGTGTTGATGAAGGGACAGCGGCAACTCGATCATTTTATCCTTTGAGTGCCTCCACTTCGTGTCTTCATTCCAAAGCTTTTCATCGAACATGTTCTCCTCGCCTTTAGCATCTGCACATGCAAGAAAGCTAAACGCATAATGAGAACAACCGCTTGGAATATAGTTAACATTTAAACTAACGACACATATGAGATCAAATCTCAATCAAACACCAACCGACAGCAGTTTGAAAGTTTTAGAAAAATATTCATTTTAATCCTTTAACTTTCAAAACTCGTTAACTTCGACTGTTTATGAAGATGCAATTGTTTTCCAGCTTACGATCAGGATTTTGGGTAGGATAGACTCGAGTTCCAACATCGGTCAATCAAAAATAAACTAGAAGAAAAATCTTTTTGGATTTTATAAAGTTTAAATTAAAACACACCTAAAATCTTTTTGAAATTTTCATTTTTCAAATGTAAAGACGGAAAGCAATAAATAAATAAATATATACAAAAATGCATAAACAGGAAACATTAAGTAAATATTTACAGACATTCTTTTTGCGAGTTTCGAGGGTAAGAGAATCATATCAGTGTACGGTCATGCCAAAACGCTCTTGTTGTTCAGTTAATTAACATTTAGATAAGCATCCTATAACAATTATCGGTATTGTTGTCCACTTAAGCTCAACTTATCATATGTAATCATGGCGAGGGGATACGTTAAGGTATGATTTATACTTACCGACCGGTGTTCATCCACATCACGACACATTCCCGTATCAAGGTATGCACGAGGGTTCATCTTACCGGTGAGTATACCGATTATCATCTGTTTGACCATATATGATGTGAGATTCTCACTTATTTTGATTTGAAAACAAGCCCTATGTGATAAAATCACTTATTTATGAGGAACTTGAGTTTCAGATGCATGAGGGCACAGGAGCAAGTCCGTGAACAGGTCAGTACTTTCGTACAGCAGAGAGACGAACTTGACTCCCGGATGAATGTGATATTTTATCACTTATTTTGATTTGGACATGTGATTGTTGATCACTTATTGAGGTCGAATGCAGTATGAGATATGTACACGTATGTATGGTATCATGGAAGATCTAGACTTTGTCTTTTATAGAAACAACCATGATACCCAGATGATAAGCAGCATAAAGACCGAATATTTCAGAACCTCGGCAATCTCTCAAACGAAATTTCGGTACCAAGACCATATGCCAATGAATGGTTCCCACCTAGTCTTCAGTCAGATTTAAGTTTATATCACCCTGCACACTTTAAAATGATTGTGAGCCTACTGATACATCTTATATAGAGCTGCTTATCGTTTTTCATATTGGGTTTAAAGAGGTTTAGACAGACCACTGATGTACTATCATTTTCTCTTTTGCTCGCCAGGAAACTCATTTTTGTTTTTCTATTGTTTTTGTGTTTTTGAAATTTTTCGATGTTTTTGGATTTTCAAATTTTGGATTTTGGATTTAGGATTTACTCCCCCTAAAATCAATAAACTTAAGATAAAATTTAAAACACAAAGATATTTACAAAAATGATTTTCCGATGTTGGTTAACTCATGTTTTACCTCAATGCCGTTTACCAAAATTAAGTTTTAATCAGAAATGATTTAGCGAAATTTTGGAAAAATCAGTTGGCAAGTCGGTAAGCGGTGCGGACCATGACAACATTGTCTGGCCAAAGAGTGCTGAACGAGATAATAATTCACAAAGCAGCTTAAATATCGACAAGTATAGGAGAGATTAGAAATTTAAAAACCGTATCCTGCAACTGCATCGAGCATTGCAAGGAATCTGAGTGCTCTCCCAAACTGGATATCCACCCGGTGTGGATTTCAAAGTCGATTTTTGTAGCTACTGAAATCCCTTCACAGCAACAAGATCAGAAACCTCTGTGTCCGGCTGGTCTTCCACATTGTACCAGCGAAGGTCTATGTCTTCCTCTTTGAGAAGTAGTGTGCGGTTGTTCAACCCATGCCAAGGCATCCGCACACCCGGTTGGTTTGATCAACAAACACATTTTCTTCAATCACACCACGAAGAAATGTACACTGCACGTTCATCTTGTAGATTGTTGAACTTCAGACGTGCTGCAGGTGCGTACATTTGATTTGAATCTATCCTGGGGACCCGATCAAAGCCTTGAACATTCATATTTTGAAATGATTTTTATTTTGTCGAAGCTTTTCAATCTCTTTCAACAGACATTTCTGTTTCCCTTTACTTTTTCTCTCCATCAAAGGCAGCAATTTCTTCTGTTGCCTATTTTGTGCAAGGATGCTCCACTATCAACAATCTTACGACTATCGAAAGTTCCTCCTGGAATATCCTACACACTCAATCAAAAATTAGTTGGAGAGAGGGACCCAAGCCTTTGTGGACTTGGGTCGTCCTTGATCATCAAGAAAAGTGATTTCAATCACTTGATGATTAGGAAAAAGAACCTGTGGTGCTCCCCCTGACTGAATTACCTGTTTTTGTTTCCAAGCTGTTTGTCCTATACCAGTATTTGTATTAATTGTTTTAGCATTTACTGGTTTTACAGTTTTAGGTTTTGCTTGAACAGGTTTTTCTTCTTTGACCTCTGATTTTAAGGCCTTTTCAATTACCTTTTGATTCTTTTGTTTTAACTTCTTTTCCCTTTCTTTCAAGACACGTGGGTCTTGTTTCGGGGAAAATGATCGTTTTTGGTAATTGGTTTCTTGGGGAACACTTGTTTTTGCCTTCAACTTTTGCAGGTATGGGCAGTATCTTACAATATGCCCAATTGTGCCACACTCAAAACACATTCTCCGCTCTACAAACCTCGGAGAAACATGTTGATGATCAGACGGAGAACCAGACAATGAACTTTGTGATCTAGACATGCTTGGACCTAAATCACCTCCGTTGGTGTGTTGGGTGTAGTTATTCTGATCATTTCGTTTTAAAATTCTAACTTGTTTTACAAAATCAATGTTAGATTTATCCTGAAATGTTTCAAGTTTATCTGAACCCGTGGATCCAACAAAGTTCACTTTCGGTTCTCTCTTCTTAACAGGAGCTCTTTTGTTTTGCACCCATTGTTGTTGAACCTTAGGTGCTTGAACATTCTTGTTCTGAGCCTTCTTTCCTTGTACCTTACCTTTTTCGGAATTGACTTGTTGTTTTCGCTCAACTTGTAGTTTTTGGTTTCCGCATTGTTTTCTAATTTGTTCACACGGAAGTGGATCACATTGAGTGACGGTAACTTTGCCACTTTTGTTCCCCAAAAACTTATCAGTGCATCCTTCAAAAATTTGCTCAATTAAATCTTGATTTACATTTTTAATTGGAAAATCTTTGTTAGAGTAGATTTTGCTATCTCCTTTGAGCGTGTACAACAAGTTACTCCCTTCAAAACTTGATACAATCGACTCCATTTCTTTTGACATTTCAGTCTTACTCGGTTTCACTGGTGGATCACACAGGATGTGATTCTCGATTGGAATATCTGTTGTAACCGAGTTAGACTGTTGGTTCACAATTTCATCAGATTCATCATCCGAAGAATCAGTATCCTCAACAACGGGAGGACTCTGTTCCTTAACACACGATGAATCTGTCACACTTTTCTCAGATTCTGATTGACCCGAGGATGATGTACCAGTTGTGAACCCGAGGCCTGCTGCAAAGTCATCTAGACCGAGTGGCACAGTAGGTTCAAAACGGGGCATATCCTCGTCATCAGGCAATTTGGAGTAATTGTGATTCATTGGGGGAGGACATGATTTGAATCCCATACACTTCTTATCCCCCTTTTTCTTTTGAACATCAATAATGTGATCCAATACATAGCGGGAATTGGAATAACTTTCCAATTTCTGCTTGATTGTTTCACATTCACATCGAGCGGTTGCCAACTCTACCATCTGCTTTTCAATTGTGTCTATAAGATCATTGTTAGCATGTTGTTTTCGCAAAACAGCTTTTTGTAATTCTGAAACATCATGTCTTAATGACGCAATTGTTGTTTTAAATTCCTTTTCATTTCTGGTTAAAAACACGTTAGCTTCAGTTGCTTTAGCAAGATCTACAATCAATTGTTGATTGTGTTTGTGTGTGATTTCAAACTGACTTTCCTTTTCTGCATATTTAACATTTAAACTATCACACTTTTCACAGCTAACTACAGTGGGTTCATCGACACATACCTGACCTGATGAACTGTCGACATTAGCCATAAAGGCTGAATGGAGAGAAGACGAAGAGTAAGCAGCTTGATCCACCAAAGTAGATCTTCTTTGAATTCCTGCTGCAGCTTCCTCCAAAAGCTCATCAATATCTACATCGACTGACGCACTAGATGTCTCATCCACATGATCATTTCTTGAAGTAGAGGTTTCTTCATCTGAGCTTCCATTATAACCAGAACTGTCTTCATCTTCAGAAGATTCATCACCATTGGTGGAAGATTCTCCACCACTGGCGTGCTTTAAATCCTTTACGACTTCAGCAAAACATGCTGTTCCACCATTTCCTCCTTCTCCAAGCTGAAGCGACCAATCACAACCCTCATCTATTTGAACCACCAGCCCCCGGTTGGCATTTGATGACCCTGCTTGGCCTTGGTTGTTGACAGGTATCAACGTACGAACATTGTTTCCGTTCTGGTTCTGCTGGTTGCCTTGATTTCTGAACGGATTTTGATTTCCATGCTGAGCTGGTCTTGTGCATTCCCTTTTGAAATGACCCCGTTCGCCACAGTTAAAGCACTTGACAGCTTGCTTGTCGAACCCATACTTGGTGTCTTTCTTGTTTTCCAAGTTGGTTCTCCCCGTCCTTTCCATAAACTCCTTTGCTCTTCGAATTGCACTAGCAAGAGCCCATTTGATATCCATCATTTCAAACTCTTCTTTATCCACTTGCTGATAATCTTCATTGGTTAGATTGATATTCCCAATTTGACCTGCGATCAATCCACTATAAGCACTAACCAAGGTATTCAACATCTCCATATGCTCCTTGGCTACTTCGACACTGACTTTGGAAAAGTTGGAAGTGTCTAATCTGATTGTGTTAGGATTGGAAGTGGCTTGAAAGTTTGAAGAGCTTCCATAAAACCCTTGCTGTTGCGGTTGTTGCTGCTGAGCTTTCGGTTGCACATCTGGTCTTGAATACATCATCGTGTTTGCTGAAGGATCAAACTGATCTGTTGTGGAAGGTCCGGTGCTTGAGATGAAAGCTGTTTGAAGCTTCGCGTGTTGAGAAGCTGGTTTTTCTCCACTGATACCTCCTGCAATCCCAAAGTACATTTCTGGATTTTGAGGAGTTTGTGTTCTTTTTGCTTTAAGCTTTTCTTCTACATCCTTATTCTCCAATCTTTGAATTAATTCATAAACGGTGATTGTGTCTAGAACACCATTTTCTTTGAGAATTTCAAGATAACTACTCCACTTTGCTGGTAAGCTATCAGCGAATCTCTTCACCAATTCTTGTGGAGTGGCAGTGACTTTAAAAGCAAACATCTCGCTCAACAAGTGATGGAACCTTGTAGATAACTCTGCCAAAGTCTCATTCTCCAAACACGTGAATCCTTCAAACTCTTTCTTCAGTAATTCTTGCTTGATCTTTCTAGATTGAGCATTTCCTTCACAACGTAACGTGAGCATATCCCACAAGCTTTTAGTAGTCGTGCAGTAAACAAACTGGTGGTAAATGTCTTTGTGAAGAGCTTGTGTGAGAATCATGAATGCTTTCTTTTCTAACTCAAACTTCTTCTTATCTTCTTCAGACAAAGTGCTGTAAGTTTGTGGATTAGATCCTGCAACTTCCAACTCATTTTCAAAAGCTGTGAAGAAGCACATCCATAGATCTTGACCTTGTCCCTGAACATAAGTTCTCAGCCTTTCTTTCCACCATCCCCAATCATTGATGTGATTTAACTTTGGCGGTTTTGTGCTTGTACCAGTTTCACTGTCGTTCTGCATCATAGATTGAATGCTGTTGCTTTGATTTGTGACCAAAGCCCATTGATTTGCAGTTATCATTGCAGCTTGAGGTGGGGCAATAGCTCGCATCCATGCAGTTTTGTCGAAATCTGACGTAGATTGCGTAGATTGCATAGCTGATGATTGTGGAGTCGAAGTTATTTGAGTCCACGCGGTTGGATCCCACTGACCGTTTGTTCCCATTTTATGAAAATTAATATATTAAGCGAAAATTGATTTAAAATTTGAAAAATAAGTTTTCTCCTTTTAAAAATTTAATTTTCACAAACTATGTTAAAATCTCGAAGGATAACGATCAGTCGAAGGATCAAGAATCGAAAGACCTGAAAAGCACAACCTGTTAAACTTAAACAGACAGGGATCGAAAGATCAACACCTGTTCGAAAGATAGACACTTGTTCGAAGGATCAACAGTGTTCGAAAGATCACTGTTGAATTTCGAACAATGACTTCGAAAGATTCACCAAGACGAAGGATCCTTATCTTTCGAAATGTAACAGTAGCTCGAACAATATATCCTTCGAAAAGATTCCTTGGCTCGAAAGATAACTCACTGACTTCAAAAGCTGTTCGAAGGATGGGTATCTGTCGAACCTCCTTGATCGAAAGATGATCTTTCGACTTCGAAGGATATCTTTCGATGAGTACTGACACAGCAGACAAACAGGTGACAGGTTGGTGAAAAAGGTGACGGGTTGGTAAATCTTTCGGCAGAAAGTATGGTTCAGACCATCATTTTCTGCAAAAACAGATTTTGTATGATTATTTTAATCAGTTTACCCTTTCCAATACACCAACAACTTCCAAAAATAACTAAACAAGATCAAAAGATGAAAACTTTGAAGAACACTTGAAGATATTATGAACACAATGGGTTTTCCGGTAAAACTACAAACTTCCGAAACCCGGTTTTGCTTGAAACTTCACTAAAAATCAACTTCTAAAATGTGAACATGAAAGAAAAAGTGATTTTTATAAGAACTTCCAGCAAAACAACAAGATTTAAACCCGATTAACAAAGTTTTTCAGAAAAATATAACTTTTCAAAAACCCGAAAAACAGCAAGAACACCTCGGTTTTAACAAGGAGAAGAGCCAAAGCTCTGATACCACTTGTAGGTCCCTCTCGAGGATGAGATAAAACCTTATCCTTGTTATATCAAACACACTAGCGAGTGCGGAATCCAAGCTAGCATGCAACCGAGACTTTGTACGAGAACAAGCACAAACACAACACACAACATTCAACGATTAACACCACTTGTATTAATGCGTATGAAAGGTTCGGTTACAAGTCCAATGTTCACAGATGTATTCTGCAAACTCTCAAAGTTCTCTCGTGTGTGTGCTCTCCTCTCTCGAGTGTCTCCCTTGTCTCACTGGTCTCTGTTTCACACAACACACTACATGGGTATATATACCCGACACAGCAGGTCTGGTCGAAGGATCAGACAGATTGATCGAAAGATCATCTGTCGACCAGAAAGCCATCGAAAGATTCACAAACACCTCGAAGGATGATATCCTTCGAGATATCTTTCGAGTTCATCCATCGAAGGTTTATGTTTCGAACTCATCTATCGAATGTTCATCTTTCGAGCTCATCGAAGGATATAAAACAATCCTTCGATGACACATCCTTCGACACAACCAGCTTACAACATTTTTCTAACTGTTTGGTCAAGTCAAACCAGGAGGATGGTTGACTTGGTCAAACTTACATCAACCTTACATTAAAGACATCGTTTTGTATCATGAAGAAATACAGACAAAGTACAGACACAAGTGCACCAACAAACTCCCCCTTGGATGTAGCTTTGTCTCGATCTTCGTGTCTTCAAGTCTTCAAGGCCGAGTCGAACCGAGCTGAGTCGCGTCCACACAAAGTGTATCAACAGAGGTTAGATCGGATAAGAAATGAGGTTTTTAGGGAAAGACTAGGAGTGGCTAGTATATCGGAGAAGATTAAGGAGGGGAGATTGAGATGGTTTGGGCATGTGACGCGGAGGGAAGCGACGGCACCAGTTAGAGTAGTGGAAACTCTTAATGTGGAGGGGAGGAGAGGAAGAGGCAGACCGAAACTGACATGGGATGAGCAGATTAGGCATGATTTACTAGAGTTGCACCTTTCGGAGGACATGGTCCATGATAGGACTTCGTGGAGGCGTAGGATTAGGGTTAAGGACTTCTAGAGGATATTGCAGTAAGGTCTTAGGTGCTTTTCAGGGATGTAGGTTTTCTTATTTTTTTAAGAGACTTTTCCGGTGATTGCCTTATTGTGTTTATGCCCAAATAACGGTATATGCTATTATACTTGATGTACATTGTGTCTATGCCTAATTGATGTTGCATGCTATTATACATAATTTAAATTACATTATAATGTGCCACTCAGATCACTTTCTTGGTATGGGTGACTTCCTTTTTATGTATCATTTCTATATTCTTTGACTTGATGTATCGGTTTGCTGTTCGTTGTCGAGCCGGGGGTCTCTCTGGAAGCAGCCTCTCTATCCATATGGATAGAGGCAAGGTCTGTCTACATCCCACCCTCCCCAGACCCTATAAATAGCTCTGCGATTTGTGGGACTTACTGGGTATGGTTGTTGTTGTTGTTGTTAACTTAATCGAAAATAGGATTTTAGTATGTTTTAAGCTCAAATGGTTCTTCCCCATCAATATTTAAGGTGTAACTTTAATCAAAAATAAGATTTTAGTTGGGGGTGATAAAATCTAATAACCCTATATTTTAAGGTAACAAGTTCACGTTAGCAAGTAGTACATATGTGTCAATTCATGTAAAAAGTATAAAAATTTCATGTCAACTGTCACTTAAATCTGTGATTTAAAACGTATAATAATTATGATCCCTTACGTACAAAAGTTGTTAAAATTCCTTATTTTAATCATCCTATAAATTGAATACCTTCAATTATGATTTAGACCGTTTAATCAACCTATTTTAATTATCACATTCAGCTTCTTATTCGTTTACATGCCACTGACCTTTTATCCAATTTATAGATTCTGGCTTGTTTGAAAAAAAGAAAGAATATATTACAAATGGTAAACGGATGTAACCTGAATGTGTTTCTACACTGACCATGTTTAATTGTAAATATTAAATAAAGTAAAATAAAACATTTTTATTCGTTGAAACTTCTTTTTTTTCTTATTACAAAAAATTTCTTCTTATTTCAACCCTCCACAAAATATATAGGAAAAGGAATTTTAAAAAAGTTATAGAACTTAGAAAATATGTAAGTGGATAAACAGTCCAATAATTATGTATTCATTAAGGGTTTAATTATTTCATATGTTTCATACTATATTTGATTTTTGTATTTGATCGGCTCCAATATACATACATGTCACATGGGTATATATATAGGTATGGGAGTTGGAAACCCAAATTTTCGGTATGGCCATCTGTGCATGAAGTCGAGGCTAAATTTCCCCATGTGAGTGGTCTCCAAAATATGTATTAATCCCTTTTAGCACAATGGTTTAAACGGGCCCAACTTAGTAGCCCGTTTAAGGAGCCCATCAAGGGAGTAGGTCTGTGTTGTGGTGAATGAAAAGCCACCGCGGAATATAAAAGATTGTTTAAGCTACTTGAGTGTCTTCTTCCCATCCCCATTGTTCTTCTGTATTTCCATCTTCTTCTTGTGTTTAATTGTAATCATTTCCGTTAATCAATCCGAGATCCACCATTATTCCTAATTTGATTAGTTCTTAGCTAAGGTGGTGTTTGTTTATCTAAAAAAGATCTACGCAGTCTCTTCTGTCTGCGTCACGCAGACCACGCGCAGACATTGCCATTTGCATACAGTTTGTTTTTCCGAAAACGTTTCATTAAAAAACGTTTGCGCGAGCTCTGCTTGGTGTAGACTTGGCCCAACTACCTTTAAGATATTCTAAGGTCTGCAGAGGGTTAAACACCACCACCGACCACCACCGGTTTATTTTATAAGTCTACACACGTTAAAAAACAATTGACCTTCTTCTTGTAGACTCTAGAGGTTTGATCTACCTTTTCTTCTACAAATGTTTGTAGATGTGGTCTGCAGACTGCAAAAATTTTTTCTCTTAAAAAACAAATTGCACCTAACTCTCTACGGGAGACTCATTCAGGAGCGTGTAATTTAAAATTAATTCGGTATAATTTGTATAAATTTTACAAACGCTAATGGTTTTGGGTGTATTGTTTATTTATTATTCTAATGTGTAGTTTGATTAATCATGCTTTTATTATGTATTTGTTATTTAAGAATCTTAGTTATTTTACATGAGATTCTGTTGAAAGAGAATGGTAGTTTAGTCACGTTATGGTAATCATAATCTAGAAAGGAACCATTTACTTATAAACAACGATCATCTTAAGAGATAACAATACAACTGTGATTTACGGTTCTAAACCTAGTTGACTTTTTCTTACAACATTACATTCTAATGTTTGTTGGTCACAATGCAACATATTTGTTTTTTTTGTCAATTTTGACATCTCTAACTCTTTATCACATTTGTGTTCTTTGATGTCTCGGTGTATATTTTTGATGTTATTGACCTCAGAGACAATCAATTATGAAAGTAGTCTAATCCACCTAAAGTGCAAATGTCGTCGGTTTACTTCTGTTTTGTAACACCATTCCAAATCCAACATTTTCAAGAATCTCTAGAAAAGAAAAAAAGCAACTTCGTTGTCCAGAAACTGATGATGACAAATGTCACTAGTCGCGGAGCACATAATCCTGGTTTATCAAGTCGAAATGAAAATTTCAAATGGATGAGAAATTTTACTTGATGCAACGATCTATCGCGACGATGCACCTGCAGGACGGGCTTTAGAGGACATGGCTGAGAACAGATGGGTGGGTTTGAAGTGGGTTTGAAATGTGGAAGATGAAAGCATTAGGGTTTGTTAGAATAAAAGGAATTTGAGATGGTATTTATAGCTTAGATTAATTGAACTTTTTCCATTTGGTGATATTGAATACATTTTCACATGCTCGAGAATGGCTAATTAATGTATCCATAGCATATACGGATAAATATAGATTAAAAAGATAAGTTTCTATTAATTTAATGGTTTATCTTACTTTCAAGTTTTTGTTTTTGTTTTTTGTTTTTATTTTTATATTTATTTTTTTATGTTAATAGGTTAAGTAGAACTAGACTAGTTGAATCGATTACTTAACTCCACACACCCCATGCTTCTTCCCTTCACGCCCATTATACCACTTACACCCAAGCTCTTAGTGCCCTTCTTTGGCGCCCCATAACGATGTTTATCGCCCTTCCATGCCAAGGTGTATGTGAACGTTAACCCACCACATTCAATCTAACAATAATATACATGTCTCATCCTCATGGATTTGGCATTTTGATGCAAATGAGATGTTTAATGTAAAAGCTATTCACAAATTCATTGATGATGTGGTTTTACTGGATGGGCCAAGAGAGATTTGTGGAATCAATACATCCCGGAATCAATATACAGTGCGCCCCGCTTGCGGTATGCGCATATAATGTATATATGTGTGGGCCCTTGGGGGGCAAAAGTGAAAGTGCACTAATTTTAACGTTATTTTACTAATTTCGTGAAAATAACGTTAAAAAGCGAGGGACGGTTAATCATGCATCATGATGTGGCGTTGATAGCCGAAAGACAAGGGGGTACATGCGCTAATCGGCTTTTGTCCCAATTGCTGAGGATTATGTGCCTTATGTCCAAGGCATGATGCAAAACTACTACTGAGCCGGGGGTCTCACTGGAAGCAGCCTCTCTATTCCTACGGGGTAGAGGTAAGGCTGTCTACATCTTACCCTCCTCAGACCCTACCTTAGCTTTGCTATTGATGGGATATACTGAGTATGATGATGATGATATTGGGTTGACGTCTTTTTTTGAATTATTTCCCAAATATACCTATTTGGTAAATTGAGGTATTGATGCCCCATCTCTCTTTTGTTCTATTTGTGTTAAAGAGGTTGAGACATTGGATCTCGTTTTTGGTGGTTGTAAAGTTGCTAAATTGATGTGGTTAACCGTCTTTTTAAATGGTTAGACATTACAACCCCGTCTTCTTTCGGGCCTATCCATTTAGTTTCTTAGAAGAACTCTTCCAATTGATAGAAGGAAGAGCTTATCCATAGTATTATTTTGACATGTTGGTGGGTGATTTGAAGATATTACACGGTGTTTACTCGATGATCGCAGAAGAAGAGGAGGCATTTTTAGTCTATTCTTAACTATTTATATTTGTTGTTTGTTAACAAAGGGGATAGAAATTGGAAAGTTAACATTAGTTGGGTGGGTTTGTTGCGAAACTCTCTTCTATTTTTGTAGTGCTTCGTTTGTTTTTTTTCTAGCTACTTGCTAACTATATTGGCTATCAAAATAAACAATAATATTGTCGATATTAGGTGGTGAGGTTAATAAAAAGTATGGCTTCGGCATATCAGATCACATACTATGTCTTTATACGAGAATCATGTAATGTTTTACGGCCAAATTATTGTACATAAAAGAAAAAACTTTACAAGTCATAACTGGTTAAAGGTATTGCTAGGCGTACCCTACCACCTTTCTTTTTGCTTGTTATGGACATCTCTTCAACTTGTCATCAGTAGTGCTGACAAATTTTTTCGTGAGAGTCAAATTTTTTGGAGGTCGGTTTTCTATCGCTAGTATTAAAGATTTGGTCTAGTTTATGTCGAGTCACATAACAAAAAGATAAAACAAATTAAAATTAGAATAATCTAATAATTTAGCTAGCAACATATGTTTCAAATTTCAAGCTAACATCAATACATATACTAACATTCACATAATCAAGCATTCTAGCAAATAATCAACTAATACATCAAATAATCTAATTCATTAATCGATAATCTAATAATTAATCTTGCAAATAATTACCTACCAAAGCTCAATAATGCATTAATAACAAACTATCTATTATATAATAAATGAAAGTTATTTGGGCCACGTGTCAGTAGATTAGGGCTACTATTACCACTCCCCTCTTTTATCTATCTCATCTCGCATTTAGGGCTTCCCCACTTTCTCTCTCGCTCTGCTCTATTCGGATCTTAACAGATGTTCAGATCAACGCTCCGAATCAAGGTTAGATTATCAATAACTTCCATTAAGCATACTGTTTTTATCATTCTATAAGTGTCAATCTTTGTTTTCAGTGTTCACTCATTCGATCTTCATGCGTCTTTGCCTATGGTTTCTTGATATTCTAGCCCTAACCAGGTAAGTAATAGAATCATGTTGTTATGAACCCCACTGCGTTTTGATATTGTGAATGTTTTATTGATCAGGTTAATATTGGTTTCGATTGTGAGTTTCAGCGAGACTAAGTCTTTCAGATGAGGGCTACCTTTTTTCCATTTTCCAGCCCAACAGTAAACCCTACATCTTGATGTTTAACTTCTATTGTTACTCTTGAGTCCGTTTGTTATTCTTTCATTTTGATTAGTGTGTTTAATGTGCAGCAACAAGCATGTTAGAAAACTTAATATGTGAGGAATGTGGTGGTTGGTACGTTTATGGAAAATGGATCTTAATTTCTCATTTTGAATGCTATAATTCTTAAAAGTGTTTAATCATGGGTGTTAAATCAAATTTCAATATAATATGTATACAGATCTTATGATTCATGTTTCATTCATAGATCTCTATAATCCGGATTTAGGGTTTGAAATATGTATACAGATCTTATATTTCTTGAAATCGTCTTCTGCTTCGCCGTCATCTTTTCCAGATTGAAGTTTCTTGAAATCGTCATCTTCTCCAATGCTTCCATCGATTCTTCTCTCGCTAAATCTGGTAACAATCCGTGACCTAATTTCTTTCATGATTCTATGAAATTTGTTTGATATGTTTGTAACTTTTGATTTTGTCTTTGATTTGTTATTGTTACCATGTGATTACGAGTAGATTGATTTTGATATGTTTGTAGTTTTTGTTTTTCACAATCTGTTTTGTTGGTTTATTCACCCATGTTTCATTCATAGATCTCTATAATCCATATTTATGGTTTCAAATCTGTTTCCTGAGTTATTTACATGTGTAGCACACCAAATATTTGTTATTTGTATTGAGTTGATATATTGGGATTAAATATTGAACTGGTGGAATTACAGCAAGTCCAGGTCATGCTTCAAGCTGTCTCGATCTCTTTGGAGGCGGATAGGTGGCTTCGGGAGGTGTGAAAAACAAAATTGATAAATTTAGGGAAAATGGGGTTGAAAGATGATAACCCAACAGTGGAGGATCTCATTCTACAACTTCGATAAATTCAGGGGTATTCTCAAATAATGCTTCCTAGATGTTTGAAGACCGACAAATGTCCAAAGAAGCAGCACTGTGGACATTTGTCGGTCTTGAAACATCTAGGAACCATTATTCGAGAACACCCCTGAATTTATCGAAGCTGTAGAATGAGATCCTCCATTGTTGGGTTATCATCTTTCAAACCCATTTTCCCTAAATTTATCGATTATGTTTTTCAACAGGGATGTAATGCAATGATTCCTCTCAATTGAATAGACCGACACTTGTTTCCTCTCAAAGGGTTATGGAGTGGTTATAACAGCTGATCATGCTAAGGACTGTTATAACTAACCACTGCTCCTTATAAAGGCTGATGGAATTAAAGACTGATGAGGCCTATCCACTGTTGAAGACAAAGCCCTGTTAAAGACAAGCACTTATGTAGCTAAGGCCTGATCAACCAAAGGAAAACCACTGGTCAGTAACAACAGTGGTTCAGCATCTATAGCGGATTCAACATCAGTATTTATGTATCAGTGTTTCTTATGTAACAATGTTTAGTGTATCAGTGTTTAGAATTTGTTACAGGTTCGATGATGGTTGTTAGATTTATGAAAATGTCTAACAATTTCGGATTGGGTATATTCATTCACAGTTTTATGATACTTCAGTGTTTATGATGAAAATTATGTTGGTTCCATGATTGACTGCTCCCCATTTTGATTCGCTTAATGGTATGTTATGTATATACAATCTCTCGAGACAAACCCTAGAGTTTATCTCTCGAGACAAACCCTAGACAAACCCAAAGGTGAACCACTGCCCAACAACAACAGTGGTTCAGCATCAAGAACAGATATTCTACCATTGTTTATGTTAACAGTGTTTATATGTAATAGTATTTATCAAATCAGTGTTTTATAGTCTGCTAGGTTGTTAGATGTCATATCACTTCAGTGTTTATATGTAACAGTATTTATCACATCAGTGTTTATATGTAACAGTATTTATCACAACAGTGTTTATATGTAAAAGTATTTATCACATCACCTCAGTGGTTTGATCTGTGCTATAAATAGAACATTGGTTTGATCTTTATACTAATAAATAAAAATGAAGTAAACTTGTATGATTATTAAGCTCCTCATTTTGATTGTTTGGGTATAGTACTCTTGAAATTGGTCTTTTTTTGCAACAAACATCTATTTAAGGTCAAACATTTGTTTAAGGCCAAACATCTGTTTATGGTCAAACATCTGTTTGTGGCCAAAAATATGTTTAAGGTCAAACATCTGTTTAAGTTCAAACAACTGATATAGAAGGCCAAACATCTGTTTAAGCCCCAACATCTGTTTAAGTCTAAACAGATGTTTAACCAGATCCACTGTCTTCTCATATTTTAACACTCTTCAACATAGTTAAAAATGATAGTTTTCATTAATCCTTAAAAGTTTGTTACAACCACTTTTTTGGTTCAAACATCTGATTGTTAAAAGTTATCCACTGCTGAAAGACAACCTCTGTTTCTTCATTCTTCATGTTGACCACTGACCAAACATCAGTGTTTCAATCACTGTTGGTTATCCACTGATAGTTAAAAAACAGCCACTGCTCATATTTTTGTTGTTGACATCCACTGATATTGACCATCAGTGGTTTCCCTAAAAAACAGCAACTGCTCACATTTTTATTGTTGATGTGGTTAATTAATGATAGAATGAAATTATCAAATGAAAACTAGAATTACAATGAAATTACCATTTTACCTAATCGTTACATTCCAATGAGATAAGAGTTCCTCCAACGTTGTTTTGGTGATAAAAATTAAAGTTAAAATAAAAAATAAAAAATAAACTGTTGATGACAATTTGTTGCATATCAAATCAGTAATTAATGCTAATTTCTTGAGTTTTGGACACTGAAAATATGCAAAATGGGAATTTCAAATTGACGGTTATTTTCTCTTAATTAATGTTAAAATAAAAATTAGAAAAGTCATGATGACAATTGCTTTCAAATCAAATCAGTAATTACTGATAATATCAATAACTTTTGAAATTCAAAATATGCAAAATGGTAACTTAAAATTTACGTTCTCTCTTTTTTTTTTCCTACAAACGCAACACAGATTCATAAGATTAAAATTTATTCATTTATTCATGACATTAAAAGTCCAATAATTACATAACATACTGAACAACTAAACTTTAAAATCTAACAATAACAGCAAGAATTAAGAAACTTTAGCTTCAACTCCATCGATTGTTGAACCTCTCGATGTATGTCCTTCAGCATCGCCATGAACTCCACGTCTCTATCACCGCACTCTATATTACTGATAACACAAAGCTCACGAACGGAAGTTGAAGGCATCCGCATAAGATTTCTGGAAACCTGCTCTCTCGTGAACAGGCCAACTTGCAATCCATCAAAACATCTCTTCAGCTCTTAAATAATAGCCCTATCTTCATACACCTGTTCCTCGATTTACCTGACAAAAAACGCTGATTTAAATCATCTGATTTTACAGAAGCAAATGACGCCATTTCAATAAACTATACTACTCGACTTTCCTGAAAGTATGATTTCTTCGTAGGAAAACGTGATGAAAAACAGGTGAATTGGCTATGAGTTTATATACTTAATCAATCAAAACGTGTAGATTTAATATAAACATATTAATGTATATTTTAAAATAGCAGTCTTTTAATGCAAAAACCTTTTCAAACCCCAACTTTTATGGAAAAACTGTAAAATTAAATACCAAGAAACCCAAGGGACAAATTTTCGAAGTTCAAAGAACAAAAGCAGATTATCATAATTACAATTAACCTCTTCATTTACCATGTAGACGCGTTTTTAAACTCTATAAAAGACCGATGATTACTTTTGATTCAAAAGATCAACAAATTGTCCTACAAATCACTGTATGTGAAAAATTGTTCCACATAAGAAAATCCAACAAAAATCTACATGGCAAACTTCAACTTCTACCACTCGTCAGACACCAGTGATGTTAAAACCCAATTCTCGATGTGGTCACTCAAAGAAAAAAGAACATACAAAGAACTAAACAGGAAAGTCGACATAATCAATGACACTAATTACAACAAAACCTGGAACAACATAGCATTGCTCGATGAAGTCCTCCATTCTCCTCCATCAGATTTCCAGAAGAATGCAGAAGAGTTTCTTACACAACTTCTAAATCAGGATCAGAAAATCTGCAACATGCTAACTGACCTGAAAAACAAAAGAGAGCATGAAATCACATGGAGAAAGGCCAGAGTCTACGAAATCCTAGTAAGTGTTCTCCAGCGTGTAATAGTTTATAAATATTTCATTAAATTTCTATTTTTCTATGTAATAGTTTGTTTTAATAATCTCAACATGCATCTTAACGTATTCTAAAATGTCAGTGTCAATAAAAACTCTCAACATCATCAACAGTTAATCAAAATAAGAAACAAACCTAAAATGCAAAGGTCTCCTCTCAACTGTTGTAGCACATCTAACTTTTCACGATATTCATTCACAGTTTTATGATACTTCAGTGTTTATTCATTCACACTGTTCAATCTAACATGGGTTTCCATCCAACTGTTGACCAAAAGTCAAACAGATGTTCAAACCACTGATTGAGTTATTCAAAGTTCTGTTGAATACTAAATGAGATGTTGACCAAAACTCAAACAGATGTTGATCAAAAGTCAAACTGATGTTCACCAATAGTCAAATAGATGTTGACCTTAAATAGATGTTTGGTTTAAGGCCAAACATCTGTTTATGGCAAACATCTGTTTAAGGTCAAACATTTGTTTAAGGCCAAACATCTGTTTATGGCCAAACATCTGTTTAAGGTAAAACATCTGTTTAAGTCCAAACATCAGTGTTTCAATCACTGTTGGCTATCCACTGATAGTTAAAAAACAGCCATTGCTCACATTTTTATTGTTGACATCCATTGATATTGACCATCAGTGGTTTCCCTAAACAAGTCTCATCCATTTTCATCAGAGGTTATGACGAGGACAGTTCTTAGCCGTCCGATCTTTGTAACCGCTGCCACGTTAGCATTCACTTTTCACTTTTATAAAACCCTGATCAAAACCCCAAACAAGGTTTTAACTGCCATTTCGAATTCCAAAATTCTTTCAAAAGCGATTTCCATCAAATTCCTTCAAACGCTTCATTTTCTTCTTCCTCTCACAAATTCCTTCGAATCACCATGGCTCTTGCTCTCAAAAACCCTCATAACTATATGTGTACACTTGAGAAAACAAGTAAAAACACAGATTTTCACTCAATCATCGATGCTCTTTCATCCTCAAAGTACAAAACTTTGTTGACCTGCAACGCACTTATTTACCAAGAAACCCTACGAGATTTTTGGAAAAATGCAAAATTAGAAGTTCAAGACAACAAGCCTTGGGCTATTACATCAACAGTAGGTGGGATTCAGGTTACTATTACTCCACAAACCATATCTGAGGTTTTTGAGATGAACGATCATACAGGTAAAAACTCTTTCCCTAAAGAAGAGTATCAACGAGATTTGATTGAAAGGGGCTATGAAGAGCAATGCACCAAAGCTACTATGCAAAAAGGAGCATTCCCACCTCCCATGAAATTTTTATTTCATACTTTACTCATGTATGTTTCAAACAAGGCAACAACTTTCATTGAAATTCCATTGAAAATTCAGCAAGAAGAAACCGAGTTTCGGTAGTTATTCTTCGCGGCCTGTTTTCGGGTTTTTCGAAACAGGGTATTTGCGGGTGTATCAGGACAACAGGTGGTTGTTCGGTACTGTGTTGCAGCGTTAGACGGAAGCGTTAAGGTGTTTCGGTAGGTCGTTGTTGTGGTAGACGTACCGGTTAAGACGACGGGGGTGACTGGTGATAAACACTTGTGTTCCAGGGCTGCTAGTAGTGATCAAAAGAAGGTTTGCGCAGCTGTTATACAATGGTGACAACAGCAGAATGTTTTGCGGAAGCCTTGATCGGATTATTCGTGATAAGAGGAGACTGGCGTAGTGCGTGAAAAGCGGGCAGAATGGATCCGTCAAATCAGGTGGCTTTGGATTCGTCTCGTTTCGTTTGGCAAGGTGAGAAAACGGAAGAAGCGGGTAGCTTGTTTTCTTTGTCGGTGGAGAGGCCTCTTGGAACAGGTGTGATCGGAAAAAGGTGCGGGTTGTTGAGACAAGAAGAGAGTAGAGAAACTACACCGTTGTAAACATTATGGTGTTGGAGTTCAATCGGGTGGTTTTAGATGTGACCGGGGAGAGGTCGTCGATCCGTGATGAGTCAAGATGATAATGAACGTGCGTCCAACGGGATGCCATGTGAGATGTTACAAGTGTAGAGAGTTTTATTCGGGTTGAATAAAGATATTGGACATGATCGAGGTGAAGATCGGGTGTCCGTTAGATGTCATAATGGTTCGGAACCGAGGTGGTTCGGTGCTACAGTGAACGATTCGAACAAACACCGATTAAGGGGGTGATTGTAGGGTTTAATCGGGTTTGGTTCGCGGGGCACATGTGTCGGTGCGTTATCGGGTCACGGGTTCGTTTACGAGTCAAACGGGTCAAGAGTTGTTTGACAGAATCTTATCAGAATAATGGGATTATACCCATGATCTCAAGGCTGCACATGTCTAATTAAAGAAAAAGGGGTGTTGCTGAGCAAGTAAATCAGAGAAAAGAGATCATAGCATGCAGTACGTTGGTTGTTTGAATTAATTTGTCATGTGCTTTTATTTGTTTAGTTTAGTATAAATAGGATAATGATAATTGTATCAAAATAACCCTTTTCTAATTGTAACAGTAGCTTTCACATTGCCTTGCATTTATATCTCCTCTTCACATATTACATACATAAATACTACCTACGTGAGAGCATAAGTGTGTGATTGTGTGTGTATTGTGGGGCCTGAACCAACATGATCATTCTGATTGTTCAATTTAAATTATGCCAAATTGGGATTGTTTTTTAATATTTACCTTTTTTTTTTGCAATAAGCCATCAAAATGTTGTTGATATTCGGCTGTGCAACGGAGATCATGGATCACAACTTTAACTTTTCCAGGTAAGAACATCTCAGATCTTTTCTTGTGATAACCTCTGGACGGGTCAGGTTGCGTATCTCTGAACCGTTTTATTTCTAAAAAATCATTGTGTCCAATATGACCACATGTATCTTAGTATTTAATAATACTATGATTTTTTATAAAATGATTTAAGAGGTTTTATGTCGTTAATATGGTGGACGAATTCTGGCTCATATGACTGGCTTCCTTTTTAGCCTTTGTGACCATCAGAGATAACCCCAACTAACTCGTCCAAAAGTACATAGCTCAAAACTGCCACCTCCACATACATAAAACAACAATTTACCTTCAACAATTACAACAGTTTCTGATTATTGCAAGTTGGTTGATGTCTGGCTTTGTTATTATTATTATTTTTTTTGATATAAGATTTCATTTAGTTACGTAATTTAATGATAATTTCACATGTTTTTTTTTTAATTTGAACAAAAGTTGTTCAAACTGAACCTCGATCAATTACAGGCTGAAAAGAATTTAATGATTGAAGTTGGGAACACAAAGTTGAGAATAGGCTAATGATACAACTAATACAAGTGAACTGAAGTTGTTTTGTGTTAAATATACGGGTACCAACCTTTAGTCAAATAGGAGTAACTTTGTTGGCGTCTTTATTGACCATTTTACGAAATAACGACACTTTTTCCTCTTATGAATTGGAATCAAAGGTGTATCGGCCCTACTTTTGTCTAAACATGTATTTGGGTTTGAAGCGTGCTACATTTCAAGAAGATTGTGATGTTGTTTAAGAATCTCCGCTCCAATTTAAGATCAAGCTAGCTTATGTTTGTAAAATTTATAAACTAGCTTCCAACTCAAGATCCATATTGGTGTTTCCTATTTAAATTTTTCATCAAATAAATTTACCCGTTGTACTTGCAAGATTTAGGCTATGAGGATGTTGATTTTTCCCCTCTTTTTTCAATGAGGTTAATTTGACAAGCTTCAGGCTAACTCTATTTTGGTTAATATTTAATTTCTTTTCATGTGCATGTTATACAATATACATCCTTCTCCTCAAAATATCTTTTCACGTTCTTCATCAGACATTTAAATCTTAATTATGGGTACTGTAATTACATTGTTTTGTGTTATGAGTGGGTGGTGTTATATTTATATACCATCTATTTGGGGTTACAAATATTGACAATGAATTCATACCTGAACTAATTAAGGTTAAATGTATATAATTTTAAAACAAGATTGTGAATCTACCTATTAAGTTTGTGCCCAACAGAAAGGGCCCATTTTATGTAATACAATAACTAATTTCAATCATAAAGCTTTAACAATTTTGCAATTATTACTATTCAACTACACTAATACACGGGTCGATAACCTAGTTAATCAATATATGAATAAAGATTAACGGACAAGAGTATATTAATGAATAAAAACTAACGAAAAACATTGAATAAACTAAATCTGATATTCGTTTACACACTCAAAGGATATAATTTAATAAAACAAATTTAATTCTAAATTTAAGTGATGTTCACTTATTAATTGTTAAAAACATTAATTGAAATCCTTTATTATAAACTAGTATTAAGCCTCTGTGTTGCAGTAGTTGTCATAAACATGTGTTAAGTAGTTAACAATACTATACCATTGTCAGCGACCACCAACACCGTAAAAGTTCGTAAAAACAAAATAAATAAAAACGGAAAAAAATAACGTCGAGCGAAAAGCGTACGTAAAATCTTTGAATCACGCACGCGCGTAGCTGAGAAATTAAACTGAAACGTAGAACATAGAAAAAAATAACTAAGTCCACCCAGGACTCGCGTGTTGGACAAACTTATCAAACACAAAAAAATAGATGTGACGCGACAGGCTAGTCAAACGGGAAAAAATATACGAAAAAATGTTGAACACCACACGCACGTTGTAATGCGTTAACTCACAAAATTTAGAACGAAACGAAAAACTTGGGAAAGATGAAAAGTATAGTGGACCAAAATTGAAAAGAAAAAGAGTTGGTATTAAATTGTAAAAGATGAAAAAATTTGGGTTAAAAATAAAAAAACAAAGGGTCTAAATTGCAAAATTGAAGTTATTTATTAATTTTAGATAAAAATAAGGATAAAAATAAGTGATATCTATATATTTGATAATATTAATATTAAAAGAAATTTATTAAACAAATATAAATAAAATTTATGAGATTGAAGAAGAGAATGCATATGACATTTTTTGAAGTCTTTTATTATAAGTTAGATTATTAGATTATATTAAATTAGGTTTATCATATTATTCTAAACATTAAACCCACATATAGTATATTTGTTTTAGACTATATTAGTATTACATTATACAGAATGGGAGGACATGAAGAGGGGTATTAAGCGCCATGTGGCTGCCATCTAGTAAGGGAGCGTGGTAAAATAAAACAGGTTGGTGTTGGCATGAAAGTGACTTTTTTATTAAAAAATATTAATTAATTTAAACTAACTCAAACATCGCTCACCAATTAAAGTCTGCCACCTCACACCGCACAATCCCTCCACCCCAGTGAAAATCTTTTGCCCCCCTCCCCCCACCGCTCCTTACACCACCCACGGGCCGGTGTGCCTGACGTGGAGAGGCTTCCACACCGCTTTTCCACGCCTACTCCGTATGATCTTACAAGCTCAAGTATGGTCAATTTAAGAATCCTATGTTTATACAAACAATTATAGTATAACAAAAATAAGGCTAAAGTTATCATACAAAGTCTCCTAAAAATAAGAAGGGAACTGAAGGGGTATGGTCCCAAAAAGCCGCGCAACCCCCTGCAAGGTCGCGCGAGACCATACTCCTTAACCAGCAATTTTCTTGATCGCCAACCTCGCGCGAGATACAACATACCCGTGTAGCGCGGCGCGAGGTCCACAAAAGAGTAAACTCCACTTAGCAACACTTAGCATTCTAAAAGGAACATCTGAAAGCCCATACCGCGCGCATGATAAAAACGTGCTCAGCAAGAATCATGCGTGACTACGGCGCGAGGCCTTTCCAGATAGTACACAAGGTACAAGTGGCAGAATAAAAGAGCCAATCAGGGTCCTTCTGTTCCTGCGCAATCGTGTTCCACGATCGTCTGACATGCAGGAGACAAAAGGTACTGAAGGACGCCTATGTGGCACCAATCATAGGGCAGAGACAACTGCCCCACGATCTCCACTTACCTGCTGATGGCAGAAGGGCGACCAGGCCGACAACAGTGACACGTGGCTCCAATCACGTTGCGCCAACTCCACAAAGCTCCTAGAAGCCACTAACGGTCGACACCAGTGAGACAAGAAACATATCCTCCATGTTGTCGCTTCCGGCCCAAGGCCCATCAGCCCACACCCTCTTACACCTCTCCGGCTATAAATAGAGACCTTCACTTCACAGGTTAATTCATTCCATTCCCTCTCCTCTCTCACTTAACACTTAATTATCTCCAAAGCACAGTCGCTTATTCTCACGCCGGAGCCCGGTTAAGAGGGAAACCCCCACATTCCCTTCTTAACGAGTGACGGTGTTTTGTTTTGCAGTTATACACGGTCATTAAGGAGCTCAGGAATCCAAGAGAAGATTAACCACTATGCAAGGAACATAAACCAAACTGATTATCCCCTAATTAGTTCTGTGTTTCTTCATTGGCGCCCACCGATTTTTTCTACAAAACCACTTTCATCTTCTTATTTCCTGAGTTTTCACTGCTTTTCTTCCTTCGATCATGGCTGGTCAAGGAATCATTCCCGAATTTGTTGGTCTCGGAGCAGACCCTAACGCAGCGTTTGGGGTGGATAATCAAAACATCCAACCCCAAAACGTTGAAGAAATCGGCGAGATCGAGATGGCCAACACCGGGGGTCCCCGCGGGAGCTTCACCCGCATCAATCAAACTACCCCAGGAAACAACGGTGCTGGACCATCGAACCCAGCTCCACCTCAGAATATCTCAGCGCTATTGGGGCTACCAGAGGGCGAAACCCCAGCCTCATGGTACGCCAAGCAACTCGCCACCATTAACGCGGCATATCAATCCTTGAGTGCGCAACAAGCAGTTTTAACGGCAGAACCTTCCTTGGTTACACCAACCGGCCCAAGTCACGGGCCGCGCCCGATGCCACCACCGCAACATATCCAAGGAAGAGCCAACAGACCTCCCCCTACCCGAAGACAAAGCGTGCAGGACACGCGCGATACGCGGGGGGAGACAGAAAGCTACTATGACGAACCGTCAAATTCCCGAAGAGGCCCAGTTCATAGCCGGCTCACGCCGCGCAACATGAACGATGAGTGGGAAGAAACTGACCCCAACGATCCAACCTGGGAAAACGATGACGAATCTTCGGTCTTCAATCGTTTGCAAAGAAATCACGAGTATTACAAGCCAAGGCAACACGTTGGTTATACCGAGGAGGCGAAGCGCGACTTTCGCCTCGCCTATCGACCTAAAGAAGCTATAGAGCACTCCAAGTTCATTCCAAAGATAGCACTAGCGCCGCTCAAGAGAGAAAAGTTGCCTCCGACCGTCGGAAAGTTCAACGGATTGACTGATCCAGACTATCACGTCAGAGTGTTTACTAGCGTGGGCTGCATGGGAGGTTGGAACATGCCCATGTGGTGCCATTTGTTTATCCAAACATTAACGGGGGCTGCTCGCGCCTGGTTCGACAGCCTTCCTCCGGGAAAAATAAAATCATGGGTAGATTTCAGGACCCAGTTTCTGAGTCACTTCAGTCAGCAAAGGCGATACCAGCGCGACACAGCTGAAGTTGAAGATATCTGGCGAAGAGATAATGAGGGTCTGGAAGATTTCATTACGCGCTTTAACAAAGAATGTTTGGAGATTGGTGGCGTGAGTGAACAACTAATGCGCTGCCATTTCAAGAAAGCAATCCGTTGTGATAGCCTGATTAGAACCATCACTGGGAAAGATGGAATGCCAAAGGAGTGGGATAAACTCATGGAAGCCGCGAAGATAGTCGCGCAAACGGAAGAGTCTCTCGCTCGAAACAACAACTATCGTTCTGAAGATAGATTTTCCAAAGGGGGTCACTCGCGCGATGACAATAGGCGCAACAAAGGCAAAAACCCTGGGTGGAAGGCCAACCACTCCAGCGGTTATAGCGATCGACCCCGTTACGAAGAACGATCCCGCTATAAGGAAGACGCGCGTGACACCATTGACCGCATCGGTTATAGAAAGGCAGTACGAGACGATAATCGTGAAAAGCATTGGACTCCGCTCATAAAAACACCAAAAGAGGTGCTAATGACGGAGAACCATGATTTTAAGGCTCCCAGGCCTATGACGAACAAAAAGGGTCAAGACCCCAATCTGTATTGTGATTTCCACAAGGATACAGGCCACTTGACAGATGATTGTTACAGCTTGCGACAAGAGATCGAGAGAGCACTAAAAAGTGGAAAGCTGAGCCACTTGGTGAAGAATGTGCGCAAAGAGACGCGACAGCTCCATCGCCACGATGAAGGAAATCACAAGAAGGTCCGACGCCTGGAGACACACATGGTCAATAGACCACGATACAGCGCACGAGAAAAAGGCAAGAGGCCTTATGAGCCTTCATGGCAAGAACAGCAAGTTATCTTCCCGGTGGTGCGCGGGGGTCCCCGAGCCACACGACCCATCGTCATCACCGGTATCATCGGCCATTATGAAACTGAATACGTCTTCATCGACCCGGGAAGTACAGCAGACATCATCTATGAACAATGCTTTAACCAGTTCGACGACGAAGACAAAGCGAGACTCGAACCAGTCGACTACCCACTGTCTGGGTTCTGCAACGAAATGGTCTTCCCGTTAGGCCAAATTAGCTTCCCCGTCACACTCTCTGACGGGAAGCATTCAAGGACGACGAACGTCAACTTCATGGTGATGCCCGTTAAGTCAAGACATGACGTACTGATCGGGAGAGAAACGCAAGGTGAGCTGAATATGATAACTTCCACCCCCCACTCAGCAATTGGTTTCCCAACCAAGACGGGGGTGGCAATAGTTTATGCGAAGAAAGAAGTCATGTCAACTGAAGAGATGCGCCCAACAAAAGCGGCAAAGGTTTCAGCAACCGAGCCCGAAAAATGGGTCTTAAATCGCAAATATCCGGAGCAAACGGTGACGATAGGTCACGTTATCTCACCAGATATCAGAACTCGCCTCAAGCAGCTCCTATTCAAGAACATGGATATTTTCTCCTGGACCCCGGCCGACATGACCGGAGTCCCGCGCGACATCACAGAGCACTGTTTAAACACCTACCCCTCGGTTGAGCCGAAAGTTCAAAGAAGGCGCAGCCTAGGGGCAGACAAGACGAAAGCAATGAACGAGCAAGTTTGCGAGTTACTTAAAGCTGGCATCCTGCGAGAGGTACGTTATCAGAGTTGGGTTGCGAACCCCGTAATGGTAGAAAAGTCTAGCGGCGGATGGCGAATGTGCGTCGACTTTACCGATCTCAACAAGGCATGCCCTAAGGATTGCTATTCTTTGCCTGAGATCGACAAAAAGATAGACTCTCTCGCGCCATACAGATGGAAGTGCTTCTTGGATTGCTACAAGGGGTACCATCAAGTTCAAATGAAGCTCGAGGATGAAGACAAGACAGCTTTTCGCATGGATCTGGGGATTTTTTGCTATACGAAGATGCCTTTCGGCCTGAAAAATGCTGGCGCCACATACCCGCGATTGATGGACAAGACCTTCGCAGGTGACATCGGAAAGCATATTGAAGTTTACATCGATGATCTAGTGGTCAAGAGTCCCGAAGAGGACCAAATGTTGAAGGACGTCGAGAAAACGTTCAATTCATTGCGCAGCGTAAACATGAAGTTGAATCCGGCCAAATGTTCTTTTGGCATGGAAGAGGGGAAGTTTCTAGGCTTCATAGTCACTAACGGCGGCTTCAAGGTGAATCCAGAAAAAGTTCAGGCAATAGAACGGATGCCATCGCCGCGAACAATCAAAGAAATGCAACGGTTGGCCGGCCGCCTAGCCGCGCTTAACCGCTTTTTGTCAAATCACGCCGCGAAGTCGTACCCTTTTATCAGCACACTGCGCAATTGTGTCAAGAAGCAAGAGTTCAAGTGGACACCCGACGCAGAAAAGGCTTTCCAGCAAATGAAAGCATGTCTGATCGAACTTCCTACCCTGACCGCGCCGTTTGAAGAAGAGCCACTCGTATTGTACTTATCCTCTTCCGATAAGGCAGTAGGGTCGGTGTTATTAGTGGAAAGAAATGGAGTTCAAACCCCAATTTATTATGTCAGCAGGGTACTCACTGACCCGGAAACGAGATATTCCACGATGGAAAAATTGGTTCTTGCGCTGCTACATGCTTCCCGAAGACTGCGCAGATATTTTACAGGGCATGTGATCACCGTACTTACCAATTTCCATATTGGCACGATACTTCAGAAACCAGAAACATCAGGAAGGCTCGCCAAATGGGCAATCGAGTTGGGGGGCCACAACATTCTGTACCGGCCGCGCCCAGCCATCAAGGGTCAGGTTCTAGCGGACTTCATCACAGAAGTCCCAGCTGATAAAATCAAGGATTGTGAGCTTGTTGAAACTCCAGTGAAAGACACAACAAACGAGACTTGGATGCTATATACTGATGGGGCTTCAAACGAAGATGGCGCGGGAGCTGGATTGCGCCTCGTAAGCCCCGAAAACCATGAATTTACTTACGCCATCAAGTTGGACTTTAAAAACACCAACAACGAGGCGGAGTACGAAGCATTTCTGGCAGGCTTGCGCCTCGCCATCAAAATGGGAGCCAAAAATCTACAAGCACATGTTGATTCACTCTTGATAGCCAGCCAAGTCAACGGTATATACGATGCAAGGGGTGAAGTCATGGCCCTATACCTGGAACAAGCAAAAGAGTTGCTTCAACAATTCAAGTCTCACAAAGTCATCCACATCAACCGCTCCGAAAACAAACCAGCCGACGCCTTGAGCAAGCTTGCCTCAACATCCTTCCAACATCTTGCCAAAGATGTAAGGATTGAGGTACTCAAGAACCCGTCAGTTTTGTTGCGACAAGTCAATGTGATCGAGATAGGGCAGCCATCCTGGATGACCCCTATCATTCAGTACTTGAAAGAAGGAATACTCCCAGAGAATAAGGCAGAGGCAAGAAAAATTCAGAACAAAGCTCTGCAGTACGAGATGAACGGCGGTATCTTATACCGAAAGTCCTTCTTGGGACCACTCCTGCGCTGTGTGGACCCCCAAGATGCGAACTATCTGATAAGGGAGATTCATGAAGGAATCTGCGGCATCCATGCGGGACCACGCATGGTTGTTGCGAAGATTATGAGCGCCGGGTATTACTGGCCAGGGATGCACGTTGATGCCCTGAAGGAGCTGCGCAAGTGCGACTCCTGTCAGCGGCATTCTCCAAAAACCCTGCGCCCCAAGAACGATCTAATCCCCGTATCAACTGCTTGGCCTTTTCAGCAGTGGGGAATCGACATGGTGGGACCTTTCCCAGAGGCTCCAGGCGCCGTCAAGTTTATAATAGTAGCCGTTGATTACTTCACAAAGTGGGTGGAGGCCAAAGCCCTTGCTTCAACTACAGCCATGATGGTGCGCAAGTTCATTTGGGAACACATCATCTGTAGGTTTGGCCTCCCACTCAAGATTGTAACAGACAACGGCACCAACTTTGCGTCCGAGGACCTCCAGAAGTGGTTGAAGGAAATGAAGATAGAACACACTTTCTCCTCCGTGGCGCATCCGCAGGCCAACGGACAGGTTGAAAGTGTGAACAAGTGTATCGTCGATGGGATTAAGGCCCGACTGGGCACTAAACGAAGAGGCTGGGTAGACGAGCTCCCAAGTATCTTGTGGGCTCACCGAACCATGCCAAAAACGAGTACCGGCGAAACCCCTTTTAGCCTAGTCTATGGCTCAGAAGCGGTTATCCCAGCGGAAGTTGGCCTGCCCTCTCCGCGTTTGACAGCAGTCAACGCAATCGACAACGAGGCAGAGCGTCGCCTTGACTTGGACTTGCTAGAAGAAAGGCGCGAAATCGCGCGCATCAAAGAAGCCAAGTACAAAACACAACTGGAGAGGTACTACAACGCGCGAGTCCGCATCTGTACCTTCACTCCAGGGGAATATGTCTTTCGAGACAACGAAGCCTCAAACGCCGAACGCCCAGGGAAGCTAGCACCTAAATGGGAAGGCCCATACTTGGTACACGAGGTGCTAGGAAAAGGGGCTTACAAATTGCGAACCCTGGATGGACACATCATCCCACGCACGTGGAATGCGCAACAACTGCGCAAATGCTATATATGACTATGTAGGCCCTGCGCCTTTACTCACTAATGATGGCCACGCGCCCTTTACTTTTTATATCGGCTACACGCCTTTCTAAGTTACAAGCAATGTATCTCGGCCTAAGCGCCTACGTAATTAATGAAAAGCATACGACATGCTCTTTTATCACTATCCGACTTATTTCGTTACAAATGCATGTTAAACTTCTGATTAGCACGAAAACACTCCAGTTACGCTCGCACATGAGACTCTCTTACATTTATTCGCGCTAACTTAACCAAAGTTTCCAACAACAGTGCAATAATTGTAACGGGAAAATAAGCAAACATACTATTTAAAAAGCGCAACCGCGCAACAGTTACAAAAACACAATGTCATTCATTAGATAAAAGCGCAACAACGCAACAAGTTACATCAGAAACCTACTAGAATTTCTTACAAGGCACAAAGCCTGGTGACAAACCTATTCGAATTCATCATCTCCACTGTCATCATGCTTATCGCCATCACCGCCAGGTTTACGGCCATCACCTTCACCACCACCACCTTTCCCGTCGCCACCTCCACCCGCAGGTGCCTCCTCATCCGACAGCTCAACAGTCTCTGGTGGATCAAGGATATTCTTCAGCCGCAGACACCAGTCATCATGTTTCAGTGCATCAGTAACCAAGTCCATCACTGGAATGGATAGATGATCATAACCATGCTCCGCGCGAGCTAGCTCAGCCTCAGCTTCTTCAGTCACCGAGCAGTGGCTAGTATCGAACTCCTGTCCAAGCATAACCGACGCATGTTGCGCACATTCGACATAGCCCTTACGGTGACCAACGGCAAGGGAAGCATCTATGACGGCCGCAACAGCCTTATCCAATTCACCAGCATTCAAGATGGAGTTGGCCATCTACAGGAAGCTCAATACTTTAGCCAACAGGTCTAAATAAATCAAATTAAAGTAAAAAAGAGGAATCATACCAGCACCATTCCACGACCGCGCAGCCACTCGGCATCAGAGACAAGAGTATCCACGATACCCTGAGCTTCAGCATAGTTAGTCTGCGCTACATTAAGAGCTGCAGTACTAACATCACGAGCTTCCTCAGCCCTAAGCTTCGCCTCCTCAACTGAGGCAGCCTTAGACTTTTCAGCCTCCAAATCGATCTCCAAGGATTCACTTTTGTCAACCTGCTCTCGCAGGCGGCGTTTTAGCTCAGCGATCTCCACATCCTTGGCCCTAAGATCCTTGTCCTTGCCAGACAGCTGCACCTTCGCATCAGCAAGCTCAACCTACACAGGACAGAACTTAGGATATGCAACAGACAAAAACACAGAAAGAAAAGGTATAAGTTGTACAAACCTCAAGCTGTGCCTTAGCAGCCTTAACAGCTTGCACACCCTCAACCTCCGCCGTCAACTCCACAACCTTAGCCTCAAGGTTGACAATCTTGTTACGATCTGCAGCCGCGCGCTCATTATCCTTCGCGCATATGCGCTTGAAGTCAGCCTTCTCCTTAGCAAGCTGTTGTTCAGCAGAATGAAGCTTGTTTTTCAGGCCCTCGCGCCCCCAATCTTCAGCCTTCTTATCAGCTTCAAACTTCGCCTTCTCTTCATCAAGGGCGGTTTTTGACTTCTCAAATTCACTTATCCGCTTCAACATCCGCTCGCGGTACCTCTCCCAATCTGACCGTTCCCTAACCATTGTCCGCCACTCATGGACAATTTGGTGGTTAGCAGCGCGAGCGTTCGCCTCCCCAAGCATGTAAGTACGGTACAGCATTTCATGAGTTTTCGCCTTCTGCCTATTAACTTCACCAGGAGTGAAGGAGTTTAAGAACCAATCGCGGCAAGGGCCAAACTCTTGGAAGGTGTCCTTCTGCTTCAAATTCCAGGGAGCCTGGTGGGGGGCATTACCGCGCTCCTCTTCGGTATAGCTTTTATAGTAGATATCTCCAAGAGTATCCTTGGCCCCGATAGCTTGCGGATTATAACCCCCAGCGCCACCAGAGCTCGCGCCACTAGAAACGTACACATGGCGGACAGGTCTCTCAACCTCAGGTTCTTTCCTCCTCTCTTGATGGGACTTTGTAGATCCCGCAGCGCTCAAAACCTCCGGACCCTGCGCCTTATCCTGGATAGTGATGGCAGCAGCACCTGTATACCTCAAAGAATCACCACCAGGCTTTTCAACAGCCTTTTGCTTCTCCTTCTCCACTTCAGAAGCTTTCTTCCTATCCTCTTCAGCCTTCCTATCCTCTTCAGCCTTCCGAGCCAACTCGGCTTTCCTCTGCTTCTCCTCCTCCGCCTTCTTCCTCCTCTCTTCATCAGCTTTCCTGCGCTCTTCATCAGCTTTCTTCTTCTCTTCAACAGCCTTCGCCTTATCACCCTCAGCAACATGTTTGTCTTTGACAGTCTCAGCACCAGCAGCCTTAGAAGATTTAACAGTAATCTTTGGCCTCTTATGCACCGGCTCTACCGGATCTATGAATACCACACCCTTCTCTGGGGTCGTCTTCTTAACCTCTGCAAATACAACATGTCAAAAAGGGCGAAAGTAACAAAATAACGTAACTAAAGAACCTACCCGGAGAAACTTTGTAAAGCGAGCGCAAGTTGCTCCGCTTCCCAATCAGGGGAACCTCACCAGCTCCTGGCGCAGCAGAGACGCCAGCTGTAGTTTCACTCCTAACTCTCTTTCTGCTGATCAACTTTGCAGTAGCCTCCTCTTCTTCTTCTTCTTCTTCTTCCTCCTCCTCATGCACACCAGAGGAAGGAGTAGCGCCAGCATCCGGATTGAGAGAACCCGCGCTCCCTGACCCAACGGTTCCAGTCTTCTTTCCGCCTGCGCGCGGCAAACCATCAAGTGAGTCACTAACAATCACGAAATCTCTCAAGTCACTCTGATGGAGATGAAAAATACCTTTAGCACCAGTGGTTGCGCGACTACCCCCAGCACCTTTGCTGGTCACCTCAGCATCCTTCTTCTTCTTCACCGGTTTCTTCTTCTTCTTTTCTTCTGGGTCAATACCCAAGTCGCGCAACACACCTGCAAAGACGTTAGACCACGAACTTAACTCTCCGTTCGAAGACCCTACAGACTCCTCGCTGGAAAGATAGACAACCTCTTTCCCAGCAGAAGTCACAGAGCGCAAAGGACGAGGGTTCGGTATGTGCGCACCTTCGTTTCCAGTAGGCGGCAAGGTGAACGCATCAGCAACAGGATACATAAAGTTATCCCTTATTTGGTAATACCAGTATTGCTCCCCGTCTCGAAGCGGGCGCACACCCATTCTACCGCCAAAAGCGGCGAAGGCAGCTTGATATAAGCGCACCTCTACAAGATAAATCACATCAAAAAAAAAAAATAATAAGGGAAAATGCAAACCTCGGAAGATCAGTAAGAATAAGAAAATTACTAACCTTCATCGCCCATCATTAAGATAGGAACCTCCTTGCTATCAGCCGGCCACTGATCACTCATCCGCGCCGCAACCAAGACACTCTCCCCAAATACTCGGTTTGGGGTGGCGGTAAGCTCGCGATACCAAGCCGCAGTCTTAGGGATCTCCAAGTCTTCCTTCACGATTGGTTCAGTCCAAGCACGAAACGTCATAGGTATCGGGACTACCTCCTCCCGAATGTAGAAAAACTTTGGTTTCCAATCATGGAAACTCTTGGGAGGGTTCAACAGTATCTTCTTCGCCGCGCCTCGGCTGGCAAAGGAATAGAAACCCATGTTTCTCTGAAGTGTGTAGAAAACCCGGAATTTATCAACAGTTGGCTCGATGCCATGAGCCCAGCACAGGAACTCGAAATGTCGAACCCGAACCATCCCGGGTGGGCTCATTTGAGATATATGGAACCCATAGTACTGAAGAATATGGGCCATGAAATTTGTCGCCGGCAACCGAAAGTTACCCTGATGAAAAAAGTCCTCGAACAAAGTGATGTACCCCGGTGGTGCATCAGCGGCCGTGTCACACCCCCAAAATCCACCTGCGGAGTACTACCGCTTGGAGGCGTGACTGACCAGGATCCAGCCACCAATCATATTGAACAAGCATATAAGTAGTTATAAAAATCCAACCAATACAATTGGTGTTCAAACAAAACATAGTTAAGTTGCAAGCGGAAGCATAAGTCTTAAATCAAAACATAGTTTAATTGTTTCCAAGTTTAACATGGCACACAACCGTCCATGTCCCCCAACGATCCTCCTCCATGCAAGCTCCAGCTAAGAACCTAAGGACCTGCAAAGCATGTAGTAACGAGTCAACAACAAGTTGAGTGAGTTCACGGTTGGGTGTTCGTTTTAAGTTGTTTCGAAAACAGTTTCCTTTAGCTGGCAATCCTGCCGTGGGGGTTACCCCATAGTTAAAAACGTGACTTGTTTATTCCCGGTTACTCTGGCAATCCTGCCGTGGTGGCTACCCCGTGTAGTTATCTGGCATTTCGGCCGTGGGGGCTACCCCATGTATACACTAGACTCGTTACCATATCGACTGCTGACTGTAGTCATGTTTAAGTGCCCTGAAACTGTCAATGTCTATCATCATTGACGTGCCCCAGATCCATTAGTTCACGCCCGTCCTCTGCGGCACGGTGTGAGGTTTGTCAGACCTAAATAGCGCTATCTAACTAATGACCCGCTCGCCATTGGCCCGGCGATTAAGTCGATATAAAAATGAGGGACTTCGTGATAGAGTTTTGGTCTAGTACGAGTTATCTGTCCGTGAGGACGAGGAATTACATTCCTGAACCTTTGCTGTCCTACCCAAGGAGGACGAGGAACCCAGTTCCTTAACCCCATTCCCAACCCAGGGAATCCCATGCTTTGTAGAGGGTGTGAACTCACCTTGGTTTGCTCGGTAGAAACACAGAAAAGTCAAACAAGCAATGTTGTGGTTACTCACGTCCTATCATAGTTGTATCATACAATCAGGTTCGTATTCAAGTAGTGCACGTATGGCATACACGTTAATCATAGCAGTTAGCAAGTAATGCATACGAGTTGAACGAACAGTAACATGCCCAGAATTAAACAAAGTCCAAGGTCCGGCCCAAACACTAAGCCCATAAATAAACAAGTCCAAACAGTGTGTATCCGCGTATTGTCTCGAGTCGCAACTAGGCGTTTGCGACTCGCAACCTGAGTCGCAATCGTGGTTTCGGTTCGTGCTGTTTTGGTTACGAGTCGCAACTGGACTCGCAACCGGGGTTTCGAGTCAAACGGTTTATGTGCTGATCATGTGTGGTTTCGAGTCGCAACCAGGTGTTTGCGACTCGCAACCGATGTCGCAACCGGGAGATTTCGACTCATCGTGCATGGTTTCGAGTCGCAACTGATGGTTTCGAGTGGACATAAGCTGATTCGGAACAGTGTACTATCCAATGAGAATTTGATTTCAGAAAATGGTTTGTACTATCCACTTAAACATGTTTGTTTGTCTAACAGATTACCATTTTGGATCAAACACATCAGGATTCAAATATTCAACCACATTCTTATCATGTTCATCAATTTCTTCAAATATTCAAGTAGTTCATCATCACATTCAACAAGTTCTTCATACATTCATCATGTTCATCAAACACAAACAACCCCTATTAAACATATTTTGCATTTTCGGACAAGGGTTATATTATCTAAACTAGATATCAAAGCTCATATTGCAACAAACATGTATTCTATAGTCCTCATGAACAACATCCGATTTCATGAGTAATAAACCTTCTAATCCTAATCAAGAACCGATAACATTTACTCATAGCCAAGCCTACATTGTTCATCCCAACATAATCAATATATTAACATATCATCTTTAGTCGAATATAGACACACTTCATGAAGCACTTATGAACCGATTACACAAGAAGGGTGTATTTAGCATGCATAAGCTTAACAAGTAACCACATTATCACATAATCTTCATCATACATTATCAATAAACCGAAACACACATCTAGTATGAATCACTAACCGGTTGATGAGTCTCAAAGGCAAGTATGAAACTTCCGAGTGTGTGTGTGTTGATCCGAGAGCCCCTAATACCACCGGTTTGAGTCCGAGAATGAAGGAGGAGAGGTGATGTGGCTTAGGGTTTTTGTGAGAGGATGAAGAGTGTGTGTGTAGAGGAGAGTATGGGTGTTGTCCAAAAATGACAAGTATGGGTATCATGAGGGTTATATACTAGTCCTAAGTAGTGCACCCTAATGGACTCGGATGAGGTGCACGGCCCAACCGGCCCATATGTCACACTAGTTCACTCGAGACCACATGATCTCGAGTCGGGTTCATGGCTTTCGGTTCATATACATACTCGAATACATACACACAAGCATACATGTAACACAACACAAAATCATATAAAGGTTCACTTATCATTCATTAAATCACATAAGTTTAACTAGTCACACGTTTAAGCATACAACGAAAGGTTCTAAATTTCGAGTTGTCACAGGCCGTCTGGTGCTGGTCGGGGTACCGGGCATCCCACTCCGGTGGGAACCGGAAACTACGGGAAAGTTGTTCGAAAAGCCCTAAGTCCCACCGGAGAACAGGCACAGGACCTTCTTCTCCGGGGATATCCTCATGTTCTTCAGCCATCGATGAATAAAACAAAGGTTTTGAGTGTTCTGCTTGATGATCTACTACAATGTTCTTCCAAAACTTGATGATCTGCTACAATGTTCTTCAAAAACTTGATGATCTGCTACAACGTTCTTCAAAAACTTGAAGATTCAGAGAAGATTTGAGAGGAAGTAGAAGAATAGTAGGAGAGAAAGTGATGAGCCTCACATCTCTTCAGATATATATACTGATCGCATTTAATGCGATCGATAACCGTGCCGAAACCGCCGCAAGCAAGGCCAACCAGAAAGCGCCACGTAAGGCGTGTTTCCCGGAGTGACGGTTACCACGCGCGCGTGGGCCTCACTCTCCTGACGAAAATCCGAATCGTCAGCAACAAGTTGATGACAACCGTCAGAGGTCAACTCAAACGTCACCAACCGCGACTTTTTCACCAACCTGTCAGAAAATTCAAATTTCGAGGTTTCTCCCGCCCAAAGTCATTAGAAGCTTCATGTAAAAGCCAACAACAAGCCTGGTAGCCGCGCCGTAGTAGTTAACAACTCACACGCGCGACGTCTACCAAAGCCAAAAGCATCATTCCACTTTATTTCCTTAAGTCCAGAGCTCCAACCACTTGCCTTGCGCATGGTGCAGCACTGGACTGGGGGGACTTGAAGGGGTATGGTCCCAAAAAGCCGCGCAACCCCCTGCAAGGTCGCGCGAGACCATACTCCTGAACCAGCAATTTTCTTGATCGCCAACGTCGCGCGAGATACAACATACCCGTGTAGCGCGGCGCGAGGTCCACAAAAGAGTAAACTCCACTTAGCAACACTTAGCATTCTAAAAGGAACATCTGAAAGCCCATACCGCGCGCATGATAAAAACGTGCTCAGCAAGAATCATGCGTGACTACGGCGCGAGGCCTTTCCAGATAGTACACAAGGTACAAGTGGCAGAATAAAAGAGCCAATCAGGGTCCTTCTGTTCCTGCACAATCGTGCTCCACGATCGTCTGACACGCAGGAGACAAAAGGTACTGAAGGACGCCTATGTGGCACCAATCATAGGGCAGAGACAACTGCCCCACGATCTCCACTTACCTGCTGATGGCAGAAGGGCGACCAGGCCGACAACAGTGACACGTGGCTCCAATCACGTTGCGCCAACTCCACAAAGCTCCTAGAAGCCACTAACGGTCGACACCAGTGAGACAAGAAGCATATCCTCCATGTTGTCGCTTCCGGCCCAAGGCCCATCAGCCCACACCCTCTTACACCTCTCCGGCTATAAATAGAGACCTTCACTTCACAGGTTAATTCATTCCATTCCCTCTCCTCTCTCACTTAACACTTAATTATCTCCAAAGCACAGTCGCTTATTCTCACGCCGGAGCCCGGTTAAGAGGGAAACCCCTACATTCCCTTCTTAACGAGTAACGGTGTTTTGTTTTGCAGTTATACACGGTCATTAAGGAGCTCAGGAATCCAAGAGAAGATTAACCACTATGCAAGGAACATAAACCAAACTGATTATCCCCTAATTAGTTCTGTGTTTCTTCAGGAACAAAGAAACAATGAATCACAAAATATAACACAATGTCAAGGTAAAAAGATACAATAAGTTGTAAAAAAGACACAAGGATATAAATATAGAAAACACACTATGTTAAATAAAAAGACACGGAGATCTAAACAAAAATTTCTAATACCAACAAGTTAAAAAACCAAAAAGCAAAAATCCACAATCTCATATCGTAGAGTAGAATTACGGTTTCAATGTCACTCGAATGAGGTCAATCGGAGTACGTTTGATACTCTTCCCACGACTTTTTATTTTTAGGAGACTATGTATTTGATTCTAACCCAATAAAATAAATTTTTGCTAATATAAACTTTATTTTGTTTTATTAATATAAACTTTATTTTGAAAAGTATATTAGTTTTAAAGTTTTTTTAATGTTAATTAATAGGTTTAGTATAACTCGACTAGTTTGTTCCATCTGTAAACTCAAAATGTAAAAAGAAAAAGTTTGTATTTTTGATAATTTCTAAACTCAAAATGTAAAAAGGGTCCTTGCCATGGAGTTTGTAGTTTATATGAATCATAAATGTATGTGTGGACATGAGGGCATCGTACAAAATTAGGTGGTGAGCTTCATAAATAAAAGCTACGGCTACATAACATCACATGCTATGGCTTTATATGTGAATCATGTAATGTCTGACCTGCCAAATTTGTTGTACATAGAGCGTTACAACACATAATTCATTAAGGTGTTGTTTGTTTTCTGAGAATTAAAACGTTTGCAGTCTACGAACCACATCTGTAGCTGAAGTGGTGTACCAAATCTCTGCAGTTTGTAAGAAGAAGACTGTTTGATTTTTAACTTCTACAGACTGCTAAAATAAACTGAAATATAAATAAAATGATTTTATTTAACTTAAAAAAGTTTTTCAACATTCAAACATAAATAATAGTTATACAATACTGAAATAATATTCATAAAAAGACAATAACATTTTTTTAAATCATTTATTCTATGTTTTGCATTAACTGCTCAGCAATCTCATCTCGTAACTGAGTCATGCATTAACTGCTTTACATAATCATAAACGAAATCAGAATATAAACACCAATCATTAACTTATGAACTAGCATTAACAAAAATAACAATTGTGAATTAAAAAAAAAATCAGAATTGAAACAACAATTATAATAAGAATTTAACATAAACAAAAAAACAATGCTTAAACAAACATGAAACAATAAAAAGAACAATTCTTTAACAAAAGTTAAAGAATGAACATACCGAGGCAGCAGCGACGTGGAGGTTGTTGTGTGAGGCAGGAGCGACGGAGGAGGTGGTTGTGTGAGGCAGTAGGGTGGCGGCTTGGAGGCAGCAGGTGGTTGTTGTGTGGGGTCGACGAGTTAGCAGGGGCGGACGAGGCTGCAGGTGGTTGTCGGCGGTGAAGGCGGCTCAGTCGGAGGTGGGGGAGGTGATGTCGGGTCAACCAGAGGTAGGGGAGGTGACAGAGATGTGGTTGTAGAGGAGATGTGGAGGTGTTAGCCAGGAGGAGAAAGATGCTAGGGTTTGAGAACTTGTTTTTTGAAAGAGCAGAGTGTCACACCCCCAAAATACCACGTGCGGATCTCACCGCGAAGCGTGTGACGTACCAGGATCTAGTCACTAATCACGTTGAACTAATAGTAAATTATTATTAAACGCAAATGCCTTGTCCAACATGAATAGTGTAATTCCAAGTAACATTTGAACATAACATGTGTTCAGCGGAAGCAATTATAATTGTTTCACTATAATCAAAACC
>JARYGA010031536.1:0-23895 GCA_030545235.1 Helianthus tuberosus
ATGATGTGGTGGAATTAGCCAATACTCTGACTAACGAACTAGTACGGACAAGAGAAGAAAATAGAAGGAAGGAAGTAGCCCAAAAGATTACCCAAGGATTCCGTCAGGGTAACTATAACAATTTCAAGAAAGGAGGGATTGGGCAATCTTCTACTAGCCCATTTTGCAATTTTTGCAAAAGGAAGCATTTTGGAAGGTGCAAAGGATATTGCAATTTTTGCAAAATTCCGAGGCATCAAGAAGAAGACTGCAGGAGGAAGAAATTTTCAGTCTGCTACAACTGTGGAGAAGCTGGACATCTTAGGCCAGATTGTCCAAAACTGAATAAACCATCTGACAATAAAGCTAAACCTGTAGAAGGAGCAAAAAGGAATGTAAGAGCCTTCCAGCTGACTACTCAAGAAGCCGAGATGATTCCAGATGTGATAGCCGGTACGTTTTTAGTTCACAACGTTTACACAAAAGTATTATTTGACTCTGGTGCAAACCAAAGTTTTATAAATACTTCATTCTGCCAAACTCTTAACTTACCTTTAACCGGCATTAGGCAAATTTCTACAGTAGAAACGGCAGATGGGAATTCAGTTAAAATAAATAAGGTTCTGCAAAACTTAGAAATAGAACTTTTAAGTTATAAATTTTCTGCAACCTTATTATCTATGAAATTAGCTGAATTTGATGTTATGTTAGGAATGGATTGGTTAGTAACCAACCATGTTCAAATTCTCTGTGATAAGAACTCTGTAGAAATTTCGGCACCCACCAGAGAAGTAATTGTGATTACAGGAAATAAGCCATGTAAACCCATAAAGTTCATATTAGTAATGAAAGTTGCTAATTATGAACGAAAGCAAGGAATAGTATGTATGATTTCAGTAATCATTAATACTAAAGATAAAGAACTTAAGGAAATTTCTGTAGTTTCAGAATATCCAGAAGAATTACCAGGATTACCACCAGATAGGAAAGTAGAATTTAGGATTCATCTAATTCCAGGAACTATACCGATAACTAAGGCATCTTATCGGTTAGCACCCACAGAAATATTTTAGATGAATTACTAATTAAAAGGATTCATACAACCTAGCTCATCCCCTTGGGGAGCTCCAGTGTTGTTTGTAAAGAAAAAAGGATGGTTCGATGAGAATGTGTATTGATTATAGAGAATTGAATAAGGTTACAATTAAGAATCGATACCCATTACCTAGGATTGATGATCTTTTTGATCAACTCCAAGGAGCTAGATATTTTTCTAAGATAGATTTACGCTCTGGATATCATCAATTGAAAGTACAAGAAGAAGACATACCTAAAACTGCTTTCAGAACTAGGTATGGTCATTACGAGTTTACAATCATGCCCTTCGGATTAACGAATGCACCTGCAGCATTCATGGACATGATGAATAGGATCTGTAAACCATATTTGGATAAATTTGTAATTATCTTCATCAACAATGTACTTATTTATTCCAAAAGTCAGGAAGAACATTGTCAGCACTTGCATGCACTCTTAACTTTGTTAAGAAGAGAAAAGCTTTACGCCAAATTTTCGAAGTGTGAATTTTGGCTGCCAAAAGTACAATTTCTAGGTCATATGGTGAATCATGAAGGTATTCACGTAGATTCTGATAAGATAGCAGTAATTACTAAATGAAAGGTTCCCCAATTCGCAATGGAAAATTAGGAGTTTTTGTAGGTTTAGCCGGATACTATAGACGGTTTATTACAGATTTTTCCAAGATAGCTATATCATTAACTAAGCTAACCTGTAAAACAGTTAAAGTTTGAATGGAGACCTAAATAAGAAGAAGCCTTTAGGATCTTAAAGCATAAATTAACAAATGCCCAATCCTAGCCTTACCAGAAGGAACGGAAGATTTTAAAGTATATGGTGATGCTTCGAAGCTAGGATTTGGATGTGTGCTTATGCAACGCAAGAAGGTAATTGCGTATAGGCAATTGAAAAAGCACGAAGAAAACTATACCACTCATGACTTAGAATTAGGAACCATAAATTTCGCCCTTAAGATTAAAGACATTATCTGTATGGAAGTAAGTTTACTGTCTATACGGATCATAAGAATTTAAGACATATATTTGGGCAAAAAGAATTAAACATGAGGCAAAGGAGATGGATGAAAATCCTAAGGGACTACGACTGTGATATTCAGTATCACGAAGGAAAGGCTGAAGACGGCTAGAGATCGTCAGAAAAGTTATACAGATAATAGACGAAAGCCGTTGGAGTTTCAAGTTAGAGACAAAATGCTATTGAAAGTGTCTCCTTAGAAAGGATTGTTAGATTCGATAAGAAAGGAAAACTAAGTCCAAGGTACGTTAGACCATTTCCAGTAACCCAACATATAGGATCAGTTGCTTATCATTTACAACTACCAGGAGAATTAACTGGAGTACATGATATATTTCATGTATCCAAACTCAAGAAATGTCTATCAGACGAATCTTTGGTAGTATCTCTCCAAGATATAAAGGTAAACGAAAAATTTAAAATTTGTAGAGAAACCTCTTCAGATAAAAGATAGAAAGATCAAATTTCTCAAAACACAAACGATTAGTATTAGTTCAAGTAAAGTGGGATTCAAAGATAGGACCCTAATACAATTGGGAACTGGAATCAGAAAGAAGCAAAAGTATCCTCAATTATTCAAGTAAATCTCGAGGACGAGATTTTTATTAAGGTAGGGAGAATGTAACAACTCTCATCAAAAGTTATATTTATTAAATTAATTTGACTAATAGGAAACCCTAATTGAGACACTCAAGTGATTCTGCGTAAACCCTAAAATTTTCAGAACAATCAGAATCAGGAACAGGGCCCCTAAAACTCAGGGGGGGGGGGGGTAAACCCTAGTCACGATTATCTAAATAAAACGCTGTCAATATTTAAAATTCGAATTCTGTCAAGTCAGCAGACCTAGTCCCACACGTGGCAAACCTATGGCAATTATGTGTCCCTTACGGACCGTAAGGGTTAATGCTTACGGTCCGTAAGCTAGTCCAATTTCGTGTATAAATAGCAAATGTTGGGACTTGATTCTGAGCGTTTGAACGACGAACAAAGTCGAAACATACACTGAGATAAGCTCTGTTTACCACAATTAACACACACGAATCACTAATCGACGCCGCAATCAGGGTATTAACTCGATCGCTATTACGATTCATTTTCCGATCGATCAATGTACTCAATGGATGTTTAAGTGCTGCCCACATTAGGGTGATGCTTTGTCATTAGTCGTTAATTCGATGGATGTTTAAGCATAGCACTTTGTCATTCGTTGTGAGGGTTGATCTCGTGAGTTATCGTAAATGCTGTATTGATTACTAACCCAGAATTGTGTGCCTGTTATTAAATTTAGGTTAAAAGGCTAATCAGTAGGCTAAATTCTGCTCAAATTAAATCTGCAATGTGAGTCATTCTCTTTTTATCAACTATTTTACAATACCTCAAATTATTTTCAAAAGTTATAATTACAGGGACTAAGTCGTGGATATCTTGAATCACTGGCTAGTGGGGTATTGTGCACATTACTAATTTTCTCCCAGTTAGGTTCATTGACCTACTAGGGATAATCATCACTATTTAGGTTCATTGATCTAATAGTGGTATGACCATCGTCACCATTGTGACAGAGCGCCAGATAAAAATAAGATAGAAGCCATTGTAATCGCTCTTATGCTGTAATTAATAACTATACATTATTTTATGTAACTATAATGATTCACTCAGTATTTCCCGCTGACAAAACCTTTTTCAAACATGTTTCAGGTGATCTGTTAAGATCCAGGAAAAGTGCCGTGAAGCACTACAAGCTTAAGAAAGTGGCTCAAGATAAAATAAAGAAACATGTTTTGTAAAATAAAAGGTTTCTTCGTGAAATCAAATGATTGTAAATTACCGGGGTTTTATCCCGAGTTGTGAAATAAAATAATCGGGAAATGTTTCAGTTTTAAAAAGATCCTGATAATAAACTTCCGCTGTTAAACTCAATTAATTAAATACCACGGGATTTCTGTCCCGCGGCTCCTGAAACGGGTCAAACCGGGTCGGGGGCCGTGACAGTACAGATACGCTTCTGCACACGGGGTCGTGCCCAGCGGACACGGGGGCGTGGTCAACCAATACAGACAAACTGCATTAAATGAAGAAAGAGAAAGTGGATGGACACGAGACCATGCTCAATTGACACAGGACCGTGTCCGGGATTCTGTGCAGGCTATAAATAGGGGTGCTTGGTTCACTTCAAAGGCATCCCTTGACAAACCACCTCTCTCCCACTTCACCCACACTCCACCACCATCACAACACCCACATCCACCACCATCATCCATCATCCATCATAGAGTGTGTGTAGTAGTCTCGGGATCCAAGATTGATAGTAAGAGTTCTTGACAATCAAATGCCATGTTTGCCTAAGTCTCTTACGTCACTTGGTGAAGACAAGCATTTAGTGTAATACTTTAGTTTTTTAATCTTTTCGCACTTTTTATTTGGTTTTGTATTAATGACTTTAATAACTAGTTTCTTATGTTGAAGGTGAAACTTCCTTATCATTTGTCCGCGGCGTCTTGGCGATATTTTACTGTCTATATAAAATAAAAGATTTACACCATTCGTATCTCCACGGTCTATATGGAGATATGTTGGCTACCTGGTCGGGGGTTAAGGGAATGGTTTGGTAAGGTTCTTGCCTTGTTCAGTGTATAGATCCTACAAGGACCTGGGTCAAGCTTACTAGGACCTCCTTCAATACCCACTGGTATTGGATGGCGGGGGTGCGAATGGCTTGATTCCCTCATATGTAAACTACTATTAATACATTAACCCGGCTACTTGGGATTGTATCCCTGCTGACTCAAACCACTTAGCCAAGGGTAACGTCACCTTCAAAAGAGGGGCCTATCACATTACGCATTAATAACTTAATTAATTATCTTCCAATAATACAACCCTTTAGGATTGTATCATTGCTGACTCAAACTACTGGGTTGAGGGTAACGTCACCTTCAAAAGAGAGGCCTACTACTGTAACTAAGACAATCTCTTAAAAAGTGCAAAAGTGTGGAAAACATCAAAGGTTGTGATTCATCTTGTCTATCTATTTTATTTTTATTTTTATTTTTCAGCATTTTTAGTTAGTTTTTATTTTCATGTTTAAAACCTTTTTCTAAATTCTTGATTTGATTAGACGTTGAGGATAAACCGGTACTAAAAGCTCTTGTGTCCTTGGATGACCTCGGTATCTTACCAACACTATACTACTCTCACGATGGGTGTACTTGCCCATATGTGTGTTTAGTGTTAGTACAATATTGTGTTTTATAAATTTAAAACTTGACTAAAGTGTTAAAAAGGGCTAAAATTATACATAAAATTATATCACACTTGACACGCATCAACGCCATCGAACTAACCTTCCTCCAGAGCGGTTTCCCTGACAACCTTCGCACCCTTAACGCAACAGGAGTATTCCGATCGACAACCTCGATTGTTGGACTTTTGAGCGTAATACTCGAGGAAACGACGTAGCCCATGCCCCACCCTGGGCTGACTTAAAGAAGCTAATGAGGGATGAGTTTTGTCCTCTCCATGAACTTCGAAAACTAGAAAATGAATTCTGGAATCTGAAGCAAATTGGGGATGATAACGCTGGTCTCATTGCTTGTTTCAAGCAGCTCAGCATCCTGTGCCCTGGCCAAGTTGACACTGTTGATAAAGCCATCACGAAGTACATCCATTGCCTCCCCACTTCACTGATGAACCTCATAGAGTCAGCCTCACCTAGGACACCTTTAGTTTGGCAGCCTGACTTAACAACAAGTGCATTATTCGTGGAACTTCTGATAAGGTTCCATCGAAGAACGCACAACAAGCTACTACTGATACCACCACCACTGAATCACCTAAGCCATATTCCTCAAAGGGTAAAGGCAAGAAGCGGAAGACTTCAAGCCAAAATTGTGTGGTTGTCACTCTGCAAAACCCTCAACCACTCCAAAAGGTCGCAGCTACTACCAACCCTGAACCACAACGAAAGAACTACACTAGGACTTATCCCAAGTGTAACACTTGCTTATACCATCATCCTAACAACGCATCGTGCCACCTATGCACAAACTGTAACAGGTTTAGGCATTTCGCAAACCAATGTCGCAATGGTCCAAAGCCTCTCGCCAATCAAAACCAAGCCATAATAGACCAAAACCCCACACCAAATCAAGCCCAACCTCATGCCGCTACTGTTTGAGCATGCTTCAAGTGTGGCGATCTTGACCATCTCTCCAACGTCTGCCCTCAACGCACCAACAACAACAGCAACAACAACAACAACCAGCAGTAGCAAGCTCGAGGTAGAGCTTTCTTCATCACCGCCGCTCAGGCGCAAAACGCCAACGACGTCATAAATGGTACATTTCTCGTCAACAATGCCTATGCATCTTGTTTATTTGATACTAGCACAGATAAAAGTTTTGTATCTGTTGAATTTGAACCTATACTTAAGTGTCGACGATCTAAGTTGCCCAAATCATTCGTTGTCGAAGTCGCTAATGGAAAATCCGTCACTGTCGATTCCATTCTTTCTAAGTGTTCTTTGAATCTCAACAATCATTCGTTTCCAACTGACCTTATCCCTGGTCCTTCGCCTGCTTGTTCTGACGATTTTTTGTATCGACTTAGTGTCTGGCCCTACGCCTGTCGCTAAGTCTCCCCCTACCGTTTTGCACTCTTGGAAATGCAAGAGCTATTGAGCCAACTTCAAGAGCTTCTTGATAAAGGCTTTATAGGCCCAAGTACTTCTCCTTGGGGCGCTCCCATTCTATTCGTCAAGAAAAAAGATGGATCATTTCGGATGTGTATCGACTATCGTGAGCTCAACAAGCTTAAAGTCAAAAACCGATATCCAATTCCTCGCATTGACAATCTCTTCGATCAATTACAAGGCGCGACTTGCTTTTCCAAAGATTGATCTCCGTTCTGGTTATCATCAACTTCGAGTCCTCGAAGATGACATACCTAAAACTGCCTTTCTTACACATTATCATCATTACGAGTTCGTGGTGATGCCCTTTGGCTTAAACAACGCATATGCGGTTTTCATGGACTTGATGAACCGTGTGTGCAAAGCTTACCTTGACGTTTCTTGATTGTCTTCATCGACGATATACTCATCTATTCTAAGACTCAAGAAAAACACGAGCGACACTTGCGTCTTATCCTTCAGCTTCTACGCGCTGAACGTCTTTACGCCAAATTCTCTAAGTGTGAATTTTGGTTAAAAGAAGTCCAATTCCTTGGTCACACCGTTAACAAACTTGGTATTCATGTTGACCCTGCAAAGATTGAAGCTGTGAAGAATTAGATTGCTCCTAAGTCTCCGTCTAAAATCAGTTCGTTTCTTGGTCTAGCTGGTTACTATTGTCGCTTCATTTCAAAGTTCTCAAAAATCGATGTACCTCTTACTTCCTTGACTCAAAAAGAGAATCCTTTTGTTTGGGGGTCTTGAACAAGAGGAGTCTTTCCAAATGCTCAAGGACATGCTTTTTAATGCTCCTATCCTTGCTCTTCCAGATGGTAACGATGACTTCGCCGTGTATTACGATGCTTCGAACCTAGGTCTTGGTTGCGTTCTTATGCAACGAGACAAGGTTATCGCTTACGTGTCAAGACAACTCAAAATACATGAGAAAAACTACACTACGCAAGATCTTGAAGTTGGTGCAGTTGTTTTTGCTTTGAAGATATGGCGACAATACCTTTATGGTACCAAGTGTGTGGTCTTCACCGACCACAAGATCCTTCAGCACATCTTCAACCAAAAGGAACTGAACATGCGTCAGCGTTGTTGGGTAGAGTTGTTAAACGACTACAACTGTGAAATTCGCTACCATCTAGGTAACGAGAATGTTGTGGCCGACGTGCTTAGTCATAAAACTCATGTCAAGAGTGTTCATTGCTTCCAACTCATCAACGATCTTCAAAACTGCATTCGTGAAGCTCAATACGCATCTATTAACGAGGGTAACCTCTACAACAAGATGCAATGTGGTGCTGAAGAGAGTCTTGTAGCCAAATCTGATGGTCTTCTATACCACCTCGATCGTGTATGGATTCCTAATCGTGATAACCTTCGAGAACTTCTTATGAAGGAGGCACACAAATCTTGGTATTCTATTCATCCAGGTGCTGATAAGATGTATTACGACATGTGTACGTCTTATTGGTGGCCTGGAATGAAGAAATATATCACCACCTTTGTTTTGAAGTGTCTCAGTTGTTCCAAGGTTAAAGCTGAACATCAACGTCCCCCTGGCTTACTCGAACAACCAGAATTCCCTGTCTGAAAATGTGAGAGTATTGCAATAGACTTTATCACTAAGCTACCTCGTACATCCTGTGGTCATGACAATATTTGGGTGATCGTTGATCGATTAACCAAATCAGCTCACTTTCTCCCCATTTTTGAAAATTACAAAGTCAAGAATTTGGCTCGTATCTACACGGATGAAGTCAGTTGTTGTCATGGTATTCCCATTGATATCATTTCAGACCGCGATGGTCGCTTCACTTCTCGTCTTTGGCAAACGTTTCAAGTTGCTATGGGTACTCATCTCAACCTTAGCACCCTTTTCATCCTCAATCCAACGGTCAAACCGAGCATACTATCCAAACTCTAGAGGATATGCTTCCTTCTTGCGTAATCGATTTTGGTGGCAACTGGGATATGCACTTGCCTTTGATCGAAATCTCGTACAATAACAGTTACCATGCGAGTATTCAAATGGCACTGTTCAAGGCATTGTATGGTCGTAAGTGTCGTTCGCCTATTTGTCGGCACAAGATCGGAGAAGCTCAAATCACTGGTCCCGAGCTTATACAAGAGATGATGGACAAGATTTTACAGATTCGAGACAACCTGCTAAAAGCCAGAAGCCGACAAAAGAGTTACGCTGACAAGCGTCGCAAACCTTTGGAATTCAACATTGGTGACTTTGTACTTCTCAAGGTATCCCCTTGGAAGGGTGTAGTTCGATTTGGTAAGAAAGGGAAACTCGCTCCTCACTACGCAGGTCCTTTCAAGATTCTCGAAAGCATTGGCAAGGTAGCATATCGATTGGACCTAGATCAAGAGCTCAACAATGTTCATCCTTCTTTTCACGTCTCCAAATTAAAGAAATGTCTGGCAGAAGAAGGACTTCAAGTTCCACTCGAAGATCTTCAAATCAACGAGACTTTGCATTTCGTGGAGAAAACTATCGAGATCATGGATCGAGGTGTCAAGCAATTGAGGCGCAGTCAAATTCCCATTATTAAGGTTCGATGGGAAGGAAAATGATGTGTGCAAAATGCAACATATAAATTACATCAATTGTGGCATAAAACTAACCCTTTTTTAGTACTAATGTTGGAAAAAGTGTGCTTTTGTCTTCCTTTTGTATTTTCAGGATTAAATGAGCTCAAATTAACAAAAGATGCAAAAAGACAACTAAATCTAACATAAATACAAGAAAAGGAACAAAAGAGACATGCCCGACCCCACGACAGCATCTTCCCAAGCAAAACAAGAAAACAGAAGGCTGAACACGCCCCGTGCTCAGTGAACACGGGGGCGTGCCCAAGTGCCAGCATAAAAGACAAAGCTATAGAAGCTTCTATCCCCACCACGGGGTCGTGCTCAGCGGACACGGGGCCGTGGTCAACTATAAGATTCGTAGGATCCAGGCAAATCTTGATAGTACAGATATGCTTCTGCACACGGGGGCGTGGTCAAGTAATGCAGACAAATTGCAATTAATGAAGACAGATAAGAGGATGGACACGGGGCCGTGCCCGAGCTTCTGTTCAGCCTATAAATAGGAGTGCTTGGCTCAAGTGCAAACCATACCTTGGCACACCACCTCTCTCACACTTCACCCACCACCCACCACCCACCACCCACTACCACCATAACACCATCATCCACCACCATCATCCATTGTCCATCATAGAGTGTGTGAGTCGTCTCGGGATCCAAGATTGATCGTAAGAGTTCTTGACAATCAAGGCCATGTTTGCCTAAGTCTCTTACATCACTTGGTGAAGACAAAGTGTCTAGTGTAATACTTTTTATTTTTAATCTTTTCACACTTTTTACTTGGTTATGTATTAATGACTTTAATAACTAGTTTCTTATGTTGAAGGTGATTTTTCCTTATCGTTTGTCCGTGGTGTCTTAGCATTATTTTACTGTCTATATAAAATAAAAGATTTTCACCATTCATATCTCCACGGTCTATATGGAGGTATGTTGGCTACCTGGTCGGGGGTTAAGGGAACGGTTTGGTATGAGTCTTGCCTTGTTCAGTGTATAGATCCTGCAAGGACCTGGGTCAAATTTAGTAGGACCTCCTTCAATACTTAGGGGTATTGGATGGCGGGGGTCGAAACTCTTTGGCCCCCTCATATGTAAGCTACTATTAATACTTTAACCCGGCTACTTAGGACTGTATCCCTGCTGACTCAGACTACTTAGCCGAGGGTAACGTCACCTTCAAAAGAGGGGCCTACCATAATATGCATTAATAACTTAATTAATTATCTTTCAATAATCCAACCCTTTAGGATTGTATCCTTGCTGACTCAAACTACTGGGTTGAGGGTAACGTCACCTTCAAAAGAGGGGCCTACTACAATAACTAAGATAATCTCTTTAAAAGTGCAAAAGTGCGGAAATAATCAAAGATTACACTATACACGAGTCGGAGCCAAGTGATTTATCTTGTCAATCTGTTTTTACTTTTATTTTATTTTCAGCATTTTAGTTAGTTTTTGTTTTTCTAGTTTAAAACATTTTTCTAATTTTTTATTTGATTAGACGTTGAGGATAAACCGGTACAAAAAGCTCTTGTGTCCTTGGACGACCTCGGTATCTTACCAACACTATACTACGCTCACGATGGGTGCACTTGCCCATATGTGTGTCTAGTGTTTGTAAATATCGTGTTTTATAAATTTAAAACTTGGCTAAAAAAGTGTAAAAAGGGCTTAAAATAAACATTAAAACCATAACACACTTCACGCACATCAAGTTTTTGGCACCGCTGCCGGGGACACAAGGATTTTAAGAAAGTTAGGAATCAACGGCCTAATCATTTTTTCCTATTTTTCTATTATTTTTAGGATTTTTCTTAATTTTTCAGTTTCTGCAGAGCTCAGCACGGGTCGTGCGTGGTCGGACGCGGACCGTGTCCAACATTATCACTGGCAGTTTTTATTTTTCCGAGTTACAGAGAGTTGAGCACGGGCCCGTATCAGTGCAACACGGGGCCGTGTCCAACTCCCAGTAACAGGGATCCGGAAAACAAACGCTGTACTTCCGACCACGGGTCGTGTTCACTGAGCACGGGGCCGTGGTGAACCTTTTGACCAACGTTCTTTTCTGTTTTTATTGCAGGACTTGGAACCCAGGCACCACATTTGAACTTCCTACGTAGTGCATGAGCTCCAGTTCTAGTAGAGACATAAAAGAACCTCTAGAAGAACCCGAACGCTTTCTCAGAAAAAGACTTAAAACTAAAAACCAAAAGAAAGTTTCGGGGGACCCACCTCCAATGGCGGACCAACGTACCCTCATGGATTACCTACGGCCCACCGTAGGTAATCTTGGCGCCGCTATCAATGCACCGAATGTCGAAGCCAATAACTTCAAACTTCGACCGCATTTGATACAAATGCTTCAAAACTCCGCAACCTTTCATGGGCTTGCGGACGAGGATCCCCATCTACATATTACTAATTTTTTAGAAATATGTGATACCTTTCGGATCAATGGAGCATCAAATGACGCCATCCGCCTTCGAATGTTTCCATTTTCACTAAAAGACCGAGCTAAGGCTTGGCTTAACACCCTCCCAGTTGGCTCGGTAAACACCTGGGATGAACTAGCCCAAAAGTTTCTATATAAGTATTTCCCTCCTGCTAAAACGACTAAATTAATGACTGAAATTAATACATATTCATAAGAGGATGGGGAATCCTTATATGAAACTTGGGAAAGGTTCAAGGAGCTACTAAGAAAGTGTCCTCATCACGGTCTTGCGGTATGGCAACAAGTATCCACTTTCTACAATGGGTTGTTGCCACACACAAGACAAACACTTGATTCTAGCTCCGGGGGACTTCTAGGTAATCGTCACCCAAATGAAATATATAATCAAATTGAGGAAATTGCTCAAACCAATTTTCAGTGGCACACTCCCCGAGGAAATAAATCTATTGCCCCGGGCGCCCATAAGGTTGATGAAAGCACTTCTTTACAAGCCCAAATCGAGGCCCTTTCTTCAAAAATCAAAAAGTTAGAAATGGCAAAAACGGCCTCGGTTATGGCTTGTGAGGGGTGTGGTGGGCCACATGAAAATTGGAGTTGTATGAAAGAAGTAGATGATCAAACAGAAACGGTAAACTTCATTGATAATAGACCTAGGCCGTCGGGTCCCACAACGGGTACCTATAACCAAGGATGGCGTAACCACCCTAACCTTGGTTGGAGAGATCCTGGCAATAGTAGTAACCAACAAAACCAACGAACTAACTTTCAACAACCACAAAACTTTTCTCAACAACAAGGTGGACGAGAAAGGCTTGAAGATACTGTATCTCGCCTCATCTCAGACACCGAAAAGAAAAACTAGGATCGATTTCAGCAATTGGAATCGAATTTTAGAAATCAACAAGCTAGCATTCAAAACATTGAAAAACAATTAAATCAGGTAGCTCAAAATTTCTCCGAGAGACCACAAGGCGCGTTACCAAGCAATGCCGAAACCAACCCAAAAGCGCAACTACATCTCATCACATTGAGAAACCGAACCGTGGGTCCCGAGGAGGCTCCATTACCGCCAGCTGAAAGAAGCCAATCCAGCCAAACCATGACTCCACCCGCGCCCCAACCAGAAAAGGCTTCTCCACCAAATCAAGAGCCCACCAAGACTCTTCCGGTCCCATACCCCGGTCAGTTAATTCATCAAAAGACGGATAAGCAATACACAAAGTTCAAAAATTTACTAAAACAATTGCATGTTAATATTCCTTTTATCGAGTTCCTAACCCAAATGCCTAAATATGCAAAATTTATGAGGGACTTCCTCACTCACAAAAGGAAAATTGAATCATTGCAATTAGTTAACTTAGGCGAAGAATGCTCCGCCTTAGTACTCAACAAACTCCCACAAAAGAAAATTGATCCTGGAAGCTTCACGATTCCTTGCTCGATTGGGGAATCCCCCATTCGTAATGCACTAGCCAATCTTGGGGCTAGCATTAACCTCATGCCCACATCATTGTTCAACCGACTCGGCCTAGGAAAAACGAGCCCTACAAAGATGAGCATACAACTTGCCGACAGATACGTCAAATTTCCACAAGGTGTCGCTGAATATCTATTGGTCAAAGTCGACAATTTCGTCTTCCCGGTCGACTTTGTCATACTAGACATGGAAGAAGACACCGATGTCCCCCTCATCCTCGGGAGGCCATTTCTAGCCACCGCCCAAGCAGTGGTGGATATGAATGACGGAACACTAACATTGAAGTTTGGGGACGAGGAAGTGAAGTTTGGAGTTGGAAAGAGAGTAAAAGACGAAGACCCGGTCAACTACATGAAGGTCATAGACTCAAGCTTGGATGACGCTCTCCGACGGTGTAGCATGGGATGCAAAACATCCCACTTGAGTGACATATGACCAGGCTTTGGGTCTAGCCAAGGACCCTTATAAACGTGGCACACCACGGAGGCATTCCGCGGAACTATCCTTAGTTTAGTTTAGATAATTTTTTATATTTTCTAGTTAGTTTTAATTTTCAGGAATAAAACACACTCGGGATGGCAAAGGATAACAAGGGAAACTTGAACCAGCACCCCATGCAGGAAAACAGGGCCATCCGACAAAATTCCTTCGTTAACAGCAAGTTCAGCACGGGCCGTGTCCGCCCAACACGGCCCCGTGCTGCACAGTCTGCAGAAAATGCCTAGTTCAGGTAAACTGGACACGGGCCGTGTTCACCCAACACGCCCCCGTGTCCAGGCTTCTGTTTCTCTTTTTCAATTTTGTTACTGGCAACTGAACACGGGGCCGTGCCCGGACACCACGGGGCCGTGTCCAGACGCCCAGTAACACAAATTTTTGCTTTTTAACACATTTTTACACATTCAATCAACCTAAAAACTTATTTTTGGGACACATTGAGGACAATGTGTAATTTAAGTGTGGGGGGATGCTAAAACCTTGAATCTTGCAAGTCCTAATAACAAGCCTTACACAAAACTCTATTGGAACCGCTAATCACCCCAAATTTTTTTCAAAAAATTTCATTTTTTTTTACTTGTCTAGGTTTAACTCGGGAAATTCAAGTTCTAAAAAGGTTATATTTTTACAAATTTACAACCGATAGCGTCGTGATAAAAAGAACCAACATAAGAAAATTATGAAACGGCATGACAAGCTTAGTTAAAATTTGATTATATATACTTGATCACATAAAAACCCATTCCCACAAAAGTGAGTTTTGAGCCTTTATTGAGCATACAAATGCATATCATTAAACTAAACGCTCATTTTTCGTTTCTTGTGTGAATAGCCGCTTGGTTCTTACGACTCTAGAACTTGCCACGATGATACATTCCCGGTCCTTACCAACTTAAACCCGAGTAAGTAAATGATGGAGGCATTAGGACTAACCCTTTTTTATTTCTACACCATTATTTTTCTTTTTTTTTTACCACCTACCCAAAATCCCCCTAGTTAGCCCCTTTGAGCCTAAACCTTTTCATTTCATAACCCAAACCAAACACCCCTTTCACCCACCAAAACCTTTTTTTTTATTTTTAACCTTTTTTTTAGTAAAAAGCTCGGTTTTTCGTATGACTTTGAAAAAAAAATTATTATTTGTGTTAATGATGAAGCAAAAGAGAAATAAACAAACAAGTATAAAAAATTACTTGGTTTGAATAAAGGCTTCATCAAAATAAAAATTGCAAAAAAAATAAAAAGTCTTACGAAAACCGACGCTTGTTACGCTTTTTCGCCTTTTCAACTAACCACTAACCCAACCACCTACCTTTAACCCAAGCCTAACCCTTCACCCAAAAAGTCCTCTTGATATTTACAAAGGTGTATAGTTAAAAAGGAGGAGGATTGATTGCTTGGCAAACCTATGGTAGGAGTAAGTTCCATGCCGCTCTCGAGTGATTCACTAAAATACATCTTCGGCCGAGTGTTGAGTGATCCCCCGTGAGGTATGTGAACTTGTATATAAATAGAATTTTAAAGAGGCATGTTATGCCCTAATAAGTAATTTATCTTATGAAAAGTTTTAAATAAATCATGACGAATAGGATTGTAAATAAAGAAAAATAAAACTTAATAAAGAATCTTGGAAATCCCGACACTCTATGACAAGCCCAAAAAAACCTTCTCTTCTACCCATTCCATTTCGGAGTGTAAAGCCACATTATAAAGAGTTTTGCTTGAGGACAAGCAAATATTCAAGTGTGGGGGTATTTGATGTGTGCAAAATGCAACATATAAATTACATCAATTGTGGCATAAAACTAACCCTTTTTTAGTACTAATGTTGGAAAAAGTGTGCTTTTGTCTTCCTTATGTATTTTCAGGATTAAATGAGCTCAAATTAACAAAAGAAGCAAAAAGACAGCTAAATCTAACATAAATACAAGAAAAGGAACAAAAGAGACATGCCCGACCCCACGACAGCATCTTCCCAAGCAAAACAAGAAAACAGAAGGCTGAACACGCCCCGTGCTCAATGAACACGGGGGGCGTGCCTAAGTGCCAGCATAAAAGACAAAGCTATAGAAGCTTCTATCGCCCACCACGGGGCCGTGCTCAGCGGACACGGGGCCGTGGTCAACTATAAGATTCGCAGAATCCAGGCAAATCTTGATAGTACAGATATGGTTCTGCACACGGGGGCGTGCCCAGCGGACACGGGAGCGTGGTTAACTAATGCAGACAAACTGCAATTAATGAAGACAGAAAAGAGGATGGACACGGGGCCGTGCCCGAGCTTCTGTTCAGCCTATAAATAGGAGTGCTTGGCTCAAGTGCAAACCATCCCTTGGCACACCACCTCTCTCACACTTCACCCACCACCCACCACCACCATAACACCATCATCCACCACCATCATCCGTTGTCCATCATAGAGTGTGTGAGTCGTCTCGGGATCCAAGATTGATCGTAAGAGTTCTTGACAATCAAGGCCATGTTTGCCTAAGTCTCTTACATCACTTGGTGAAGACAAAGTGTCTAGTGTAATACTTTTTATTTTTAATCTTTTCGCACTTTTTACTTGGTTATGTATTAGTGACTTTAATAATTAGTTTTTATGTTGAAGGTGATTTTTCCTTATCGTTTGTCCGTGGTGTCTTAGCATTATTTTACTGTCTATATAAAATAAAAGATTTTCACCATTCATATCTCCACGGTCTATATGGAGGTATATTGGCTACCTGGTCGGGGGTTAAGGGAACGGTTTGGTAAGAGTCTTGCCTTGTTCAGTGTATAGATCCTGCAAGGACCTGGGTCAAATTTAGTAGGACCTCCTTCAATACTTAGGGGTATTGGATGGCGGGGGTCCAAACTCTTTGACCCCCTCATATGTAAGCTACTATTAATACTTTAGCCCGGCTACTTAGGACTGTATCCCTGCTGACTCAGACTACTTAGCCGAGGGTAACGTCACCTTCAAAAGAGGGGCCTACCATAATATGCATTAATAACTTAATTAATTATCTTTCAATAACCCTTTAGGATTGTATCTTTGCTGACTCAAACTACTGGGTTGAGGGTAACGTCACCTTCAAAAGAGGGGCCTACTACAATAACTAAGATAATCTCTTAAAAAGTGCAAAAGTGAGGAAATAATCAAAGGTTACACTATACACGAGTCGGAGCCAAGTGATTCATCTTGTCTATCTGTTTTTACTTTTATTTTATTTTCAGCATTTTAGTTAGTTTTTATTTTTCTAGTTTAAAACCTTTTTCTAATTTTTGATTTGATTAGACGTTGAGGATAAACCGGTACTAAAAGCTCTTGTGTCCTTGGACGACCTCGATATCTTACCAACACTATACTACGCTCACGATGGGTGCACTTGCCCATATGTGTGTCTAGTGTTAGTAAATATCGTGTTTTATAAATTTAAAACTTGGCTAAAAAAGTGTAAAAAGGGCTTAAAATAAACATTAAAACCATAACACACTTCACGCACAGCAGAAAACGTGGCGTTGAGTTTACTTGGGAAGACTAAGTATCCGTATATGTTCGTTGCATCTTCCTAAATTTCGGGAAGAAATTTTCTAAAGGAGGGGAGACTGTAACGTCTCGCTTTTGTAACTTTCCTTAATTAGAAAGCTTGACTTGTATTTCTATTTTTGGAAGCTTGTTTCTCTTGTAATCGTATTTCTTTTCAAACCGTTGTAAACTAGAGGCTTTGACCATAATGAAATTGGTTATTTTATGAGAATTATACATGTTTATTCATGCTTATTTATACATCTAACTCATACACATTTGTTACATATTCAAGATTTTCATAAACACGTGTTAACGCAGGGGCAGACCCACCTTATGGGGTGGGTGGGCGGCCTCACCCCTTGAAAAAAAAAATTAGTGATATTTTTGGCGAAAAATCCCAACCAAACCCCTTGAAAATATTCGTCTGCACCCCTTAAAAAATTCCGACCGCACCTCTTGGAAAATTCCGACCGCGCCTCTTGGAAATTTTCGTCCGCACCCCTTAAAAAAATATTAGGAATTTATATAAAAAAATTGTGAACATGGATTGAAACCCGATCAAATTATGTAAACAACTTAGTCCATTAACCTCTTTAATAAAACTTAAATTCAATCCATCAAACCCAATAACTTAATACTCATTCAAGCCAAACCCAGCTACTAGTTTTGTTAAACAAAATCAATCCACATAATAAAAAAACCCAAATCGCTGCCACTTGCCAGCGACTCTCGCCATCCCTCTGCCTCACTTCAGCGCCCAGCGACAGCATAATTCCAGTCGGCGATTGTAAAATTCCGGCTGCAAACTGGTTAATTTAGGCCGCCCCAGACAGGTACATGTTTTGTTGTTGTTTTTTTTTTTTTTTTTGTTATTTTGATGCTTATGCGATTTCATACAGGTACATGTTTTGTTGTTTTTGTTTTGTTATTTTGATTCCTATGCGATTTCGTTCAAGAGTCATGAGATAATAGGATTTTAGGATGGGTTAAAAAAAGTTTATACTTTTATGTGTTTTGAGGTAATTTGGGGTTGTTCTAGTCTTTATAGGATGAGTTTGTTGTTTCTTAATCTCTTATTGATTATATATATGTTAAAAAGATTTAAAATTTTATATGTTTTTACGTATTTTTGGGTTGTTCTAGTCTTTAATTGGGTGGTTTGTTGATTATATGATTGTTGGTTGATAAATAACAATTACTAGGCTTGAAATTCCAAATTTTAAATTGAAAAAATAAGGAACATGGGCTATGGTTAAACACTTGAAGATCCTTGTTTATTTTGTATGTGATAGGATTAGGAAGGAACAATGAATAGGGAAGTTATGCCGCGATTTCTCAAGTGGAAAGGGGTTGAACCACTTTTTTTCGCCGGATTCTTCTAATTTAAGACCAAGGTATGTTTTAGATAAGTTTTTTTTTTTGTTCTTTTATTTAATGGTTAAGAGAAATAGAAGTAGGGATGGTTTGAACTTTGATGCTTTTTTGTTTGTTAATGTGATAGGAAGTTAGGAACTAGGATTTGATTGTTTGAAAATTGAAATGGACCCGACCCGATCTGATTCGACCCGCTATGAAACTTTGTTTGTTTGTGTTTACTTGTTTTACATGACCCGACCCGATCCGACCCGCTATGAACTGATTTTTTTATATAGCTAGGGGTCTAAAATCTTTAAAAAATTTCCGCACCCCCAGGAAAAAAATCTTGGGTCCGCTACTGGTTAAACGTACGAACAACTACCTTCGATACGCGAATACATACGCTTATTATGTGCAAATGCTTGGTCATTCATTCACAATACTTAAAACTATGTTCATATACTTGGTTTATACTTAAAATATGTTTATTATACATAATATGCCATAAATCATATCTAGTACCAAACATTAGGGGCCATTTGTGTCAAAAATGAAAAATGGAATTCGGAGGACAAGGGCCGTGACACACGCCCCCTGCCTCTCTTCTTTTTGCGACCCATGGCGCAAGGTGATCCGCAGCCAGCTTGATGCTGGTTGCGCATTGGTGCATTTTTGGTCTTTATCTCCCAACTAACCTTCTTAATTACACTCGTAAACAATAACCCTAATTCCTCACTATATATAGACCCTTTCTCACACTCATTTTCACTTTCCAATCTCTCAAAGACTCCCAAATACTCTCAAGAATCCTATAAACTTTCTGATTTTTGGCTTAAAACATTCAAGACTCAAAGTGAGTTCTAGTTCACTTCCTCATCCATTTTCTTCTTGTTTCTTCTTCCACCTCACTTGGATAACCTCTAGGAAGGTTTTCACAAGATTAGCATGGTAATCTAAGGTGAAACCTCACCATATTTGAGGTGCAAAGTGAGTTATATTTTATCTTTTGTACATTCTTCTTGTAACTTCATTTTCTTTGATAAAACTTGGTGGAATCTTGTACCCACCAAGCTCACAACTTATCCTATAGTTGTGAGTTTGTGTTGAGGTGATTAAGTTATGAGTTCAAAAATTCTTTATTTCCAGTTTATACATATCATAATCCAAGTGTTAAAAGCAAGCATGATTCATCATCTTTCATATGATGAACTTGTGACTTGTGAAGTGTGAACCATGGGAGCTTAGGCTTTCCAATCTAGTTCCACTCCTTCACTTGCGAACTTGTGTAAAAACACTTAAGTGACTTCCTAGTATCAAAGAAACATAGCCCCGCCTAGCCCCGACACTTAGGATTACCTTTCCAAGTCGTGTTGATTCACACGGGATAGTAATTACTTGGTCACTTGAGTATGCATTAGTTAGTTTTAATTCTTGTTATTCATGACCCTCTGAATCATCCTTGTGATGATTTGTGTAGTGGTGAATCATACAATGAGGTTAAACCTCCATGCTTGACTTACATGATAATCTATGATATCTATGATGGACTTAGTTTTAGGATATTATTATAACTATATATATATATATATATATATATATATATATATATATATATATACATAAGAACATGGCTGAATTTATGATGGTAATCGGGCAATGATTATTCGTCATAAACTTAGGCTATTATATCTAAGAATCTAAGACTCTCGCTATTGATTCTAATGGGCAATATAGGACCCATGAAATCACACTTAACTTAGTGTAAAAAAACGAGCACTTAGACTAGATAATACTTTTATGAATACATACTTTTTGATACTTTAAATTCCCATCCGAATCTTCTGTTTAAATTCTATTACTTACACACCTTCGTTTCCCCCATGTAGAGTAACTTTGGTGTTCCATCCTCCAACTAACAAAACTCTTCAAGGCATTTCAAATGAAGCTTTGCAAAACCGTGAGTACACTTGACCCTTTTACACTTTAACGCACTTTTGGGTGTAACATGTTTTAGTTATCAAAATACACAATTCACACAAACGTATTTAATCACTCAATCCACCAAACATGCTATTTGATATGCTTAAGTTGTTATGCTAGAATACATACATGCACTCTATTTGTCATTAACTTAGCTAGCCCACCTTAACAAATATAGCGCTATAGGAGTAGCATGCCGCCCGTCGGGGTATTGTTAAGATATTATACATAATGGTTTCGTTCACTTTAAAGCGAGGGATGCACTTTATTCTTGTGGACACTCGGGTTTGACCTTTAGTTATGCATGCTAGTTCAACCTTGTATATAAATTTCCACGTTGGATTTGAGATAAACTTTTATACTTATGCTATGTAATTAAACTTGTGTACTCGCCAATGCTTTTTGTCTTGAACTATATTTTTAAACATGTTGCAGGTTGATGATGATGGTCATGATGAATCTAGTAGGGACGACTTAGAAACACATTGAAATACTTGATTTGATTACTTTATTTTGTTGAACTTGTCGTATTTGTCTTTTCGATGTTGTAATCTGAATTTCTTATGTTGTACTTGACAATTTTTGTTATGAAATAAAATCGGTTTTGAATTAATTATTGTCACAAATAGTGTTATGTGTAATGAGCAATCTATTTCGTCTCACTCAGATGTTTTCACCATCAGTTGGGGTGTGACAAAGATGACCGTTTGGTCTAGCCGTTGGGGATGACGGTTTTGGTAAGTAAAATTCATTTTTTTTAAAAATTTACAAATTTGTACCTGTAAATACCTATCCCAAACTTCATTTTTTCCACATTTATCTTCTTTAACCAAAACCAAACACAAATAACAAATCTTTAACCAAACCCACACCAAAAAACGAAAATGGTGCATTGAACAGAGGAGGAGGAAATAGAACTAGTGATGTCGATTGTTGACGCACAACGAACCCTACAACGTTGTCAAACTGCGTATTAGGGACGAGCGTTTCCGCAATACCAACAACACGTTGGGAACGCGCGTGCCAACACAAGTGGCATGTGCTCAAACCGAAGTTGGATTAGTTTAAAGCTTGCTTCGATCGTGTCCCTACGTGCGACTTGACCCATGAAGATCGAGTGGAGATCGCGAAGATCGAGTATAAGCACGATGAGAATTCAGATTTTAGTGGGTTCCCCATTTTAATATTTACCGAACTTTGTAATTTATTTTAGGATTTAGTAACTATTTTTTTTAATTTTTTAGGATTTAATAAGTACGCTTTTCTTAAACTTTTTTAGGATTTTATGTAACTTTTTTTAAATTAATATATGTTTGTGTTTTATTATATAAATGTCAACTATATAAAAGCATATAAAAAATCCACAAGTCTCCTCACGTTGGTCTTGTCACGCCTCTTCCACACCCAACTTTTTTTTGGAGTGGTCTGGTGGATCCCACACTCACCACGTGTGGAGCAATGCCCCAACCCAAACACCCCCACCCCGCGGTCTTAATATCCCTGTCATTGTAGAGCACATGTGGCTCATATGAAACATATTATCTTCCGTTTGGTTTATATTTTCATACTCGTTACAAGTTGGTAGACCAAATGGTCAAATGGGGAATGGGGGTTGTAATTTGTGGTGCCTGTTTTATTATTTAATATTCTTATTTTGATATTTAGATTTCGACACCTGTTTTTGTTTTTCTTACGTACGTTGAATCATATCATTAACCATTGGGTGACAGCCCAGTGGCCACAGACACCCGCCTTAAAACAGGAACGAGGGCCCAAGAGGTCTCGGGTTCGATACATGTGTCGGACCCCTCCTTGATGGTTATGGGGATTTACTGCCAGGAAGCCTTGTCGGGTGGTGACCTGGGAGGGGGATCCCCTCCGCGGTTAAGGTTACCGTGCAATTAACCTTTTTTTGATTCATATCATATATCATCATTATTGGTGGCAACTAGACATCCCAGGAGTTGTAAGTGGCGGAATTGGTTTTAAAGGTCTGTCAAGCATTTGACTGAAACAATTAACTGAACAGTTTAACACCATTATACGTACATATAAACTTGCAAACTTACAGTGTCACTGACTCACTGTACACAAAGGAATATAAAACATAGCTAAATATGTGAACTGATATGATAGTTTACAATTACATGTGAACTAAAATGAGTTATAATCACATGCAAATATAGAAGGATAAAAAAAACATAAACTTAAATTGCATATTCACTTTTAAACCTACCCCTTACAACTTTTATATATATATATGGGGAAGGTTCAAATGAAAACCACTAGATAACGCGAAAACTAACTAAAAAAGCCTAAAAAACATACCAATTTTTTTTCCATACCAATTTTCGCTATTTTAGGTATACAAAAAAAAAATTTCAAAACAAAAAAAAATTGTAGCGCACATTTGTAATAGTACACATGTGCACTAAAAAATTTTTTATATACAAAAACTAGCGATTTTTATTAAAAAATTGCAAAAAAAAAAAAATTGATGTGTTTTTTAGGCTTTTTTATTTAGTTTTCGATTTTTCACGTTAAAAGTGGTTTTCATTTGAACCATTCCCTATATATATATATATATATATATATATATAGGAGAAGGTTCATTGGGGAACACTAAAAAAGTGGGGAACAGCGGGGAACCCACTCAAACGAACTTCGATTGGACTCATTCCAACGGCGTTGGAACCGGCTCGTCGAACCCTAACTAAGATCTATTGAGCCTAAACCCTAAATCCTAACTCCTAACCTCTAAACCCTAAATCTAAAAAATAAGGCTAAAACCTAACTAAACCGTAAAATCTAAACTATAAACCCTAAAAGTTAAACCCTAAAGGCTAAACCTAAAGCTAAACCCTAAATCTAAACCCTAAAAGCCAAACCCTAATATATTTAGGGTTTAGGGGTTATGATTTAGGGTTTAGGGTTAAGAGATCCTAGTTAGGGTTCGACGAGCTGGTTCCAACGCCACTGGAATGAGTCCAATCAGAGTTCGTTTGAGTCGGTTCCCCACTGTTCTCCACTTTTTTAGTGTTCCCGAATAAAACTCACGCTATATATATATATATATATATATATGACTCACTGTACACAAACGAATATAAAACATAAACATAAACTTAAATTGCATATCTATCATTTCTTTGACAAATTTCATAATACATTACTAGTATTAGACAATTGCACTTTCATTTACACTAACATCTGTAATACAATACTTTTTACATTACCAAT